>KB205948.1:319874-358543 GCA_000328965.1 Ascocoryne sarcoides NRRL 50072 | reverse complement strand
TCTCATCCCATCTCCCCCCTCCATCTCCCCCTCCATCTCTCCCTCCCTTCATCCTTCCATCCACTCCAACTCCCCTCCCTAAAAGATACCCAAACCCAACAAAACCCCAACAAAGACAAATAAAGCCTCATAGGCATAAATAGACGTAAATATAAATAAGCAAAACACAAACACACTTTTACAAACAAATAGACAGGTAGGCACAAATAGACAGGTAAACACCAACAGACAGGTAAACATGATTAACTAGACAAAGGTACATACTCATCTTATAACTTGACTACTATTACACACTTTACTACTTTATTACTTTCCTACCTTATTACTTTCCTACCTCACACCTCACACCTCACACCTCCCACCTCACCACCTCACACGCTGCCTACAACCCAACCCAACAATCCAGCCGAACCGAGCCAGTCCAACCAGTCCACCCAGTCCAACCAGCCCAGCTAACCCAACCCACCCACCCCCCCCACCTCAAACCTCTCTCCCTTCCCCTCTCCCCAAACCAGACTTTACCCTCCCAACCGCAACCCAAGAACCGCAACAAGCCGCCACCAACCCCCCCCAACCTCAGCCTCAAGCTCAACCCCAACCTCAGCACAAGCGCCACACCAAATCAACCAACCTACCTACTTCAAAGTCCACACCAGCCATCAAGGCGCTTGCTTCCTTGCCAGCCACACAATAGACGCCACTCACTCACTCACTTCAAGTCATCCACCTCCTACTTACTCATCCATTTATCCATGTGTTTATTCCTTCATGCTCACTGACTGCAACCCCGTCCTCTTTCCCCCTCCCGCTCTCGCCCAAAGAAAAAAAAAGAAAGGGGTGGCGTTGAACTGGCTCGACTGGCTCGACTGGGGAAGTTCAATCGCATGACATACTTACATACTTCGTCGACGACGTTCGGTCCGCGCTGCTGCCTACCTGCCTACCTGCCTACCTGCCTACCAACACCAACACTAGCACTAGCACTAGCACTAGCACTTGAATAAACGCCAGACCCAATCAACCCACCAACCAAACCACCAACTATAATTAACCAACCAACCACTCACCACCCATCAACCCAATTTTCAAACCAAAAATCCCATCTCACTCACTCCTCTCTCCTCCCGGAAGGAGGTAGAGCGAGAAGAGGGAGGCAAAAGATCCGGTCCGAGGCAGCACAAACCCAACCTAGCCAGCCAGCCAGCCACATCTACCCAGCCATCTACCCATCTATCATTCATCCATCCACCTGAATACGGACTACGGACAGCTGTAGAAACATCTCGACAATTCCACGGATACGAAGTCGATCTACCACCATCTCCTTCGTAATGAATCTATCTAGACTTACCAAATGGGCAAGAGCGACGGGATCCCCATCCAATCAACACCGTAGTCACCTGCAGAGACCTCTTATTGTAACTTTCCGAATACGTAGCAAAACAAGTCAAATCCTTTTTTTCTCTCACGTAAATTCCCCTCCTCGAGGCTGCACGGAGAAAATCCATCATCGGCGCTTCCGCTTCGACCCGATTCGCCACCGCAGGATGGAATGAATGGGAGTCATGCACAGAAGCTTTCCCCTTCCGACCTTCTCGAAGTTTGCCACATCGGTCAAGTCAGTCACCCGTCCGCGTCGGTCATGCTTACCTTACCAACGTTACTACTGTATGCTGCTGACTCACAAGCGCGAGAGGAGTGCACGGTCCGAAAACGGCCGAGGGGCCCAGAAAAGGGAAAATATCGGAGCGTCACGAGATTCTCGGGTGGGGAGAGTGAGTGGAAATGGGAAATGGGAGTTGGCCCGGTGAGTCAGTCAGTCGGACCAGTCAGGATGCCCGATGACTAACGCGCGGTTGAGGAGACGATGGATGTGTGTGTTGGTGTTTCGAGAAGCGGCGGGGGGGGAAGAGGAGGGTTGACGACTGGAGGACTTAGCTGAGGGGAAAAGATGGCAAGATGAGAGGAGGAAATGGGAAGATTTGTGGTGATGAGGTGACGTCGAGCGTCGATCGGGTCATGAGGGTTGGAAATATATCCACTCGCATTCGCCGGTCACGGGCCTCGCAGCGAGCGTGGAAAGATGCAGTTTGGTGTTGTCCTCGACAGCGAGATCTTTCGCATGTGTCGGGATTGGTGGGCGAGGGGGCGGGTGGAGTGAGGAGGCGTCCACTTTCGAGGGGAAGTCACGCGTCTTCGCGCGACGGTTCACGCTGGCTCGTTCCCCGGTCCGTGGAAGACGAGGCTCGTGAGCTCGAGGGGATTTCCGGGTCGGTGCCTTTTGCTACCTGTTTGTGAGCTCTACAGTAGGAACAAAGAAGTAAGTTGCACGCATTCGATGGTGCTCCAGATTTACAAGTGAGAAGCCCTTACCCGTCATGTGTTGTCGGGGGTCGGTACTTTTCCCTCAGTCTGACACTTGCCGCCTAGAACGGGTCAGATCGAGGGGAGGGGAGAGAGGCTACGAGACCGAGTCAGAGCCTCCCTCCGTATTTCCGACGGGCGAAAGCCATGCGATTGGCTCCGAGGAGGAGGATGAACTCCGGTCTGGTCGAGCGAATATTCCGAAGAACCATCACTCCTTTCGACGGGGGCATTTCCTCGATGGTCAGATCGGTCGCTTCTGAGATCGTGTCGCTGGCATGGTCCACCGGGCTCGCTCGTGATGCTCGCTGGCGTGGCAGACCCACGGAGCCATCTTGTTCGCTGAGTCAAAGATCGATCGGAACATCTGTCGAGGAGAGAAGAGCAAGATCGATTGGAGACAGCCGCCCGCCAGTCAGACCCAACGGGAGCTGGCCATGGGCAGGACACCCTCTGCAGCTGGAGATTGCTGATGCTGTCGCTGTCGCGGGAAAAGCCAATCATCACGGGGAAGCGCGTGGGAGCGGGGAAGTGTCGATGTTTCCATCATTGGTTGTGTGCGTCCAGGGTCGCACGACTTTCCTGATACGAGGAAGAGGACGAGGAGGAGGGTGTGGTGCCCCCTTTTCGGTTCTTGCGTCGTCGAGGGGGGAGGGGAAGGGGAAGGGGAAGAGGGAGGGGGGAAAGGATGGAAAATGACAGAATGGTAGAAGTATACCGTAGAAATCCATCGTTCTTCCGGCCCCGTCGCGAGTCTCCTGTCCGGTCAACGGTCGTTTTACGAAGGACTCCGTACGTTTCGCGTTCGACCTGCCTATGGAGAAGGCTGAATAGGATCTCCCGAACGTCCAGAATTAGAGGGGGCTGACGTGCGAAGTGGTGTGCTTGAAACCGGCGCTGGCGACCATGATACGGCTGGCCAACCCGCTCACATCCAACGCCCCCCTTCCTGCGATGCATGGCCTGGTCGCCGTGACCTCGGTGCCCGTCCAGGCTGGCGGGTGCGGAGCGTAAGTATGAGTAATTCTGAATCCGGCACAGTTGGAGGGGAGTTGGAGGGGGGAGTTGGTGGGGACGAGCTATCAAATGCACGACTAATGAGATCGATGGGCAACGTGGCGAGAAAGAGAGAGGGGAGAGGACGGATGCATGCCCGGAAAGAGTTGATCGAAGCGACTCGCGGCTTCGTGTGAACGAAGAGGAGACGAGGCACCTGTGGATCGCGTGGGTGAGTGCCGTGCTGAAGGTGTCGATGGAGACGAGGATTACGATTTGACGGAGGATGGATGGAGACGGGGACGCGACTGGGAGGAGGCTGAGAAGGCTGAGAAGGCAGAGAAAGGCAACGCTCTTTCACGTCCCGTCATGGCATGAAGCTCAGCCGGGAGGCGATGCACGACTCCGGCCTCCCGTTTGAAGAGCACGCGGGAAGGGAGAGACCGAAGTCAGGACGGGATCAGATACGAAAGGATTATAATTGGAATCTGAAGGTCCGAAGGACGTCGTAAACATCGAACGCAAGATAAGGGGGGCTTGGGATGAGATAGAGAATCCGGAAAGAGGGGACGATTCCAAGATTCGGTTATTCTCCCCACCCCACCTGGCCGGTCGGTCTGTTGGATGTTTGCTCAGCTCTCGATTCCTCTTCATATCTGTGTGCTTTAATGCAAGGCTGTGGATGCTGTTGGGAGGGAAAAGACGGTATGTGGTATGGTGGTTCAGACGATGCGGATAGGAAGGGGAATGGGGGGAGATCTCAGCCGGTATCTGTGTAAGTATCTGTGCGATCTCAGCCGTACGGAGCTACGGAGAGGGAGGCGGTACATACTCGGGAGTGCACGTCGCACACTTGCAGGTCTACGAGGGGAGTGTAGGGTGTAGGGTGTAGGGTGTAAGTGTAGATGTAAAGTAGATGTAGATCGGTAGGCTGAACATCGAGCATCCGCAAATAGATTCGACCGCATCTCCTCTCTTCTTTCTCCTCGCCTTTCCGTAACCGGCCTTTCCCTTTCTCCTGGTGGGTGGGCGAGGAGCAAGTGTCACAATCATCGCACCATGACGATGACACGACGTACAGCTGCGACTCCGTAGACGAAACCTGCTACGACCGAGTGCTACGACGCCTAACGATCAAGTAACGACTGCAACTTCTCGCACGCGCGTACGGCATGCGCAAACAGGCAGGATCTCCGTTCGGCTGCGAAACATGAATGAAATGCCTCGATCTTGACCCTCTTCGAACCGGTCGGGATCTGGGCCAAACCGCGATGGCGAATCTGGTCTGGACGATGAGAATGGGGTGGGTGGCGGAGGAGCCAGATGTGACTCTTCTGCAAAATCTCGCTTGGTGGCTCCCGCGAGGCAAATCGCCCATCATCGCCCCCCCCCCCCCCCGAACTCGAACAAAACCCGGGCCTTTCCCGCAGTGAATGCTCTCCTCCCACCTCCACGCAGAAATGTATGATTCCAAAACCCACGTTTAGAGCCGCTCCAGCAGTGTGCCTCGCAGACCTTCCCATCGCATTACCAACTTGGATTAAATCACCACTTCGCACCCCTCGACTCTCCACTCCGGAATCCCGCTCTTCTCCTCTCCTCTCCTCTCCTCTCCACCGCCCGTCCCCGTCTTCCTCTCCCATCACCACGTCGACCCGCCTTCCCGATTCCTGCGACAAAGAGCCACCTCGCTCCACGCCCACCTAAACCCAACCTAAACCGACTACCTACCCAGTGACTCCTCGCAACTCGACCTAGTCATCCGCTTTTTTCACCTCACTCTCGACTCGTGTCGCCACCTTTCCTTCGCACGCCTCCTTTGTTATTTCTTTATTGATACCCAGCCTGGACCGCCGTGCCTGGCCTCGATCTGCCACCGCCGGCCTCTCCAGCTTCATTTTCGCTCTCTCTCTCTCTCCGTCGCGACACCCGCTCCCGTGAGCTCTTGCCACCGAGATCCAGTCACACGAAAGTCACTCGATACTTCGAGGGAACCTCTGACTCGACAACCGTCTTCGGCCTGGAAAAAGACACCTTGGTCTCGAGTAATCATCTCCACTCACTCCTTCAGATTCTCTTCGATGACAGTCGTCATTCCTCCTTCTGCGAACGTATAATTCTCGACTTTCCTCTTCAACTTCAGCTTCAGCTTTCGCACTTGACCCTGACAACCTCCCGGTTCGACAACATCATACCTACTACTACATACATACATACATCCCTTTAACTCGGTCCGGCTTCTTCGATGGTAGCTAGGAGATCCTACTAGCCCACCATTTATTTAAACAGGTTCCACTTCTCCCGCCGGAAGGTTCAACATGCGCCTCGTCCTCCTCAGATCTTCCCCAGTCGCCAGTCTTGCATCGTCTACCGGTATTATCACTCGTGTCGAGATCTCGCAGATCGCCTCACTTGTCTAGCTTGTCCTCCTCTCCCTCGAGTATCTCGTTCTGCAATCGCGTCTGCCGTTGCACGAGCCGGTGTCTTGTCGAAGAGTTCTTCAATCTGTCAACGCTTTATCGGTTAGTCTTTGCATAGACAGGCGGCTGGAGGTATCCTACGAGTACACCCCACAGCCCCAAATCCCTCGAAGATGAATTGCGGCGAAGATGGTTCGCCGCCTTACATCTCGTCGTATCCCAATGGTCCATACAGCTCTTCTTTAGCTTCCTCGGCCTCCTCGTCCACCGCTTCTGTCTGGTCCGATGCCTCCTCCCAAACATCAGACGAATCCTCAGTGACTCCCACATCCGACTCGTCGGAAACGATAGAAACCTCTGACACATATTGCTGCACCACTCAGCAACCCGCACACTCTTTTACAACCATCTGCGAAGCTGGAATCCCCGTCGCGGTATCCTGGTCGAAGCGTAAGGTAAGTGTCGAGGTTGCACCGGAACACCGCCACCCTCGAAGGACAGCTTCTGGTGGAGCTTCCCGCACCGGAGGTCCCCCTTCGCTGACGCGCCAATGCGATCGCAAGGTCAACTTTGTCGATAGCCTCGTCGGTAAGATATAACACAGCTCCCAAACTAAGTCCCCTCGCTCAACTCCTCCCCCCAGATTCCTCCGCCCAGATTGTCGAAGCGATCTGGCCCCTCTCATCGGTTCCCTGCCGGAACGAGTTGGGAAACAAAGGTGTTCTTCCTCTACGCACATTCATTCAGGAGACTCTTCGACGATCGAGAACCAGTTACTCGACCCTCCAAGTTGCCCTGTACTACCTCATCTTGATCAAGCCTCACGTGCCCAAGCACGATTTCACCATGGAACAGCCCGATGACGCGCACTCCATCCGCGCACTCCAATGCGGACGACGCATGTTCCTGTCAGCTCTGATTCTTGCCTCGAAGTATCTCCAAGACCGTAACTACTCCGCCCGTGCGTGGAGCAAGATCTCGGGATTGAATACTAATGAAATAAATCAAAACGAAATGGCTTTCCTGCTCGCGGTCAACTGGCAGTTGCATATTACCGATGCGGTGTTCACACGGTGGACCGACATCGTTCTCAAATACACCCCAACGCAGCCTCCGTCTCCTGGTTCAGCTTGCCCTCGGCTGGCCGAACAATCGGCGGATTGGAAATCAATCATTCTTAGACTCAACCCCGAATTGGATAACATCGAAGGCATATTGCCCTCCGAATCTACCAAGGCGGATGTCAAATACGCTAGCTCGCCTTCGCCCGAATCTTTCGTCCCGTCCGTCGTCGATCGTTCCAACTTTGGATATGGTTCGAACGAATCAACACCAACACCGAGGTATTACACCCCTTCAATCATGGAGCCGTTACCGACGCCGACCTACCCACCGAGCAGACCCGCGCCAGCTCTTGGTCTATTGCCTACCCCAAGACTGACCCCCCAGAGCTCTGGATTCAACACTCCTGCAGTGAGTGCTGCATCCTTTATGCTCAGCAAGTCTTCCATGGGTTACGCAATAGCGCAGGCGTCCAATGCCTCCGCCGCTCAGTTCACCGAAAAGTGGCAACCCCGGACAACTCCTTCGCCCTCGTCGTACTCTCTCCATCGCCGCTCGTCGTTGGCAAACTCTGTCTCTTCGATGTCGTCGCCAGAGTCGATGGTTTCGGACAGCTCATCGCGATCGTCCCGCTCATCTTCAATCTCGTCTGCTTCATCCCTGGTAAGCGCACCTGTCTCGTCTAAGTTGGACGTGCAAGCGCGCTGCCGGTATGCAAAGCTGTGTAGTGAGAAGCAGAGTCGGATCAAAATCGCGACGGTCCCCGAATACTGCGACGACTCAACCTCGTCTCCCGAGTCTTACACCGGGACCGTTGGCAAAGAGTTTTTGGATCTCTCTCTGAGTACGCCTTTAGCCCGCCGCGAGGAGTCGGATTACTTCTCGAAGGACGAAGAAGCAGCTCATGCTTTACAAGAGTTGCACAATTACCCGCGATCAGTGGAGTCGCCAAGCCGAACGGGCGCGAAACGGAGCCGGCCGTCGTCGATTGACAATTCCCTCCAGGAAAATGTTCGGGAGTTGTTGTGCCGTAATTACCATGCTTCGGAAAGCAGTTGGTCTCGGAATTTTGTTCGCTCCCGAATAGAAAGCAGTCCGATTGCTCAAGTTGCCGTCCATCCAACCTCGACTACGTCATTCGGACGAAAACGAGTATGCTGCTCTGCCGAAGTTTCGAGAAGACTTTCTCAAACGAATCTTGATGCAGCTCTCGGCCCAGGAATGTGGGATGGAATACTTAATTAGTTATACACCTTTTCCGACCTATACATAACCTCTACCAATTGTTACAACAGTTTAATTTTCCTTTGTTCTCAGACCGGGGCTTATCTAGCTACATGCATGCGAGAATTGGGCTCGTCATCACATCATCTTTGGGCTTTCCTTGAAAAAAGACATAAATGCAGTTCATGTCTTCTTCGACTCGGGCTTTTAGATGGTCACCTTACGGGCGCAATCCTCTTTTTTATATACAGTTCTGCATGGGGTGGATTTGCCTGGAAGTCACACTTGTAAGTTAGGTGATCGATCGATACGTATATGGGGGTGAGGGGACGGGGGAAGGGGTGTAAGGCATATCGGGGGGGTTGGGGATGGGGGATATGGGGGGGGGCTCAACCAAGCCAGGCGAATTTGCTGTCGTGCTATATTTCCACGGCAATGGAGTTTTATGGTTTTGGGGCAGAGCATAGTATAGTAAATCGAGAGTGGCGCGCATCCGCATGATGGTCGTGATAGTCTATTTTTTTTCCGCGGACGAGAACGGTCCCGAGCTGGGTTCTCCCATATATACATAGGCTTGGAATCCGTTTTTCGTTTGGATTTGATTGATTGATTGATTGTGTGTGGTGATTGCAACGAAAAGTGAGGAGAGACAGGAAAAGCGAAAGAAAAGTGAAAGAGATGAATCGAACTGAGCTGAGGCGGCATTTGTGCGTGGATACCATCAATAAGTTGGTCGGTTGGTTACTTCTCGCTTGGGAGAGTGCGGTATGGTATGGTGCGTGGGATAGTATGGTATTGTGCGGTATCATAGTGAAATCAAGATATTTGTGGATTGTTTCTATACTGATGGTGTATCGATGATGTCTCTTCGCTCCTCTCTCGATCTCATACCTGGATCTTGAATGTGGGAGGTGTGGGTGATGTGATGGTTTGGTTTGGAGTGGTGGGTTTCTTGGGGTTGTGAGGTTGTGAGGTTGTGACCCAGCGCCTTAGGTAGGTAGGTAGGTAGGTAAGGAAGAAACAGGATGGGGGGGTGGATGGATGGATAGAGTATAGATAGACATGTCGGGATTAGAAGATCGGGTGTGGACCTTTTTTTCCCTTTTTTTTCTTTCTTTTTTTCTTTCTTTTTTCTTTCTCTCTTTTTTTCTTCTCCTCGAGCTTTGGTCCTCTCTTTGGTCCTTGCTTGGTTCTTGCTTGGTCCTTGAGCTGCGAGAGTGGGGAGGGGTGGGGGAGGGGTTCTGGAAGATGCGAGAGGTGAGGTGAGAGAGGGAGGGAAGGGGGAGTGGGAGGCGGGCTGGGATGGTGAGGATGGTGAGGAGGTGTAAGTGTGGGTGCTCAAAGGACGTAGATAGATACTACAATGTCGTCCCCTCAATCAAGAAGGCATTGCCGCTTTTCTTTCTCCACAGATCAAATCCCCTTGCGGAGGAAGATTTAAACCCCATCATCAGTGGAAGAGTATGCTTATTTTATTTGCTCAAGGAGAGAGAGATCCGGGAGGCTTTCCTGGTAGCTTCCCTGGTCCGGCTTGGTGGATGGAGGGTTATTTGGGGGGTTGGGGGGGGATATGAATGGGGAATGAGATTTAAGGTGTTTGTTTGTTTGTTTAGACATAGCTTGGATTTATAAATAGTGAGATTAAGGTGGATGTGCGAGTGTGGCTGACTAGTGGTAAAGGAAGATCTGGGGTGATGGAGGGTGATGATGATGATGATATTGCCTCGATTTATAGATAGTTTGAACAAGTGAAGGAGGGGTGATTTTTCTCCTTAGGGGACTGTTATCTCATCATAAAGTGTGAAACTTCAACTCATGTAAAAGTCTCTAGGCTGTTGTGTTGATTCTACCGTTATCAGGCGGTTCTCATAAGTCGATGTCTTTAGGACCTCTTATATCACGACAAGATTTCAACCAGAATTTATTGAAAGATAAAGAGAGTTAACAAGTTACACCTTTTCCAGAATCCCAAATATCTAAGTCATCATCAGTCTTCCTCGCTTCAAAGGTTTAAAGTGTCAGCAAGGAAGGATCATATTTTCCATCACACGCCGAGAAGAGGTTTGGCGCGGCCGGGATATACGTTGAAAATACGCTGTGGTGCACAGGCTCACGAGAGCGGGCTAATCACCAGTATATTCAAGGTCTCTTATCTTAACCCAATTATACCCGGATTTCAAACATCAATCTTGGTAATGGAAGGAGAGAGAGATGTTTACTTCCTGCTCGTGCATGGGTTTAGCGAGAACTGGGATGGTCAAAGGACTTCAAGGAAGCCAGCCAGGCGAGTCGTTTGCATGTCTTGAAAATCTAGAATATGGTAAAAAAAGACGAAGGAAGAACAAGGGAGGGAGAGAGGAATAGGTTTGTGGCATGGGTATCTTACGATGATTCTTGAGTGGATATTTTCTCATGCTAAAAGGCATTTCTAGATTCTTCATATATCTATCTATGCACACCCTCCTGTATCTCAAGCTGGATCGAGAAGACCCATTCCACCTACCCACCAACGAAGATACTCAATCCTAGATTTATTCTCTCCGACATCAACCCAGCGGATCTATTTCCCTATCGCCAGACCCAATACCAAGCTCTCCATCCTAGCGATCAAGGATCTAGGTCCCCCGACGCAAGGGACCAAGTAGACGGACATGAGAGAGAGAGAGAGATCTGGTTTCTATTTGTTGTTTATTTGACTGGTCGTTCGTCGCCGTTGCGCTCCTTTCTGTGGGGGATGGTGTCTGTGGCGCTGGGGGGGGATGTGTGTTAGCGGTTGGGGGAGCAAGTAAGTGGTTGGTTGGTTATATGTATGCGAGTCGGAAGCAAGACGGAGGAGGGGAGGGAGGGGGAAAGAAAGGGTTACTTACATGTGGGCGTGGATGGTTCCCTCGTGGTGATGGCTCTCGTGGTGGGGATGGTTACCCTCGTGGTACTGACGGCTCTCACGGTGGTGCGTCTCGCCTGCTTCTGCGATTGGGTGTTCGCTTGCGGGTTTGGGGTGGTGAGAGGGTTCGGGGTTGGGGGCTGCGAAGGTGGTGAGGGCGAAAAGGGCGAGGAGGGTGAGGGTGGGGAGTTGGAATTGCATTTTTGGTAAAGGAGGGGTTTGTTGGTTGGTTGGTTGGCTGGGTGAAGAGAAGTAGAGTTGAGTTGGTTGGTTGGTTTTGAGTGATGGTTTTATGAATGTGATTGTGTGTCTGTCTGTCTGTCTGTCTGTCTGGATTATCCAGGGAGGAGATGAATGAGAGAATATATACTCATCAGGGTGATGAGGCAGGAAACAACAAGGGGGGGAGTTTGGAAATAGAAATCTTGACTTGGCCTCTTCCTCGGTCAAGGAATCTATGCATATAGTGAGATTTGTAGACCACTTTTGGGAATTGGGATGGGATGGGAGAAGGATACAGAGGCAGAGGAGAATACAAGAGAGGTTTGTCATTCCTGTGGGTTCTATTGTGAAACTAGGAAGGCTGTACAGAGAGGGATTGTGAGGTAAGCTCCGAAGCGATGAACTGTTGTGGGATCTAGGGGACGGGCGATCCTAAAGTAGGCAGAAGTAAATATACAGAGGATGGCTATGATGTGACTGCTAGTTCTCAGCTCTGAAGAATACATCCGTCAAGAATCAAAAACTTAGGAGGTATTCTGTTTCCTTTCCATTTAGCCTTCTTCTATTTTCCGCCCGGATTATACTCAAGTTTAGATTGTACTACCGCATTCACAAACTAAAGATTTCCCTCGTCTCCTTTACCTCCTCACTCTCTACCCCCTACAATGATGCCGTTCGTATTCAACACTGTTATGGGATATCTATAGGTCTATTTTCAAGTGATATCGACGTCAGCTTACTACTTTGCTTCTCACCACTCGCATCCCTTGCGTTTCACAGCGTTGCTTTTTTACGAGGAGCAAGCGGACGGGTTCAAGAGGCTCGAAACGAAGAGGTGTCTGGATTGGGAAAGCGATCTGGCGACACAACACACTTCAAAGATTTTCTAGAGCCCTCACTCTTCCCAACGTTTGATTTCGCCTCCAGCTTGTGTTTATTCTCTTGATCGTAGTTATCCCTCTTCAAATTCTGCTGGTTCGACTTTCCTAGCGACATCGCGGATAGCACCACCAGATTTCGGCGCTAGGCTGTGTCTCTCGCCGAATTTCGCCGCCGCAGCATTTTAATAAGCGCGTTGGCTCATCGACTCACTTTTCTTCCTTAGGATTTCTTTGAGCAATTGTTCCTCCTGGCGATGGACTTATGGTCTTCGCCTACTGTTTGGTTAGGAAGAGTTTAGGCTGAAAGCTGTACAAAGGGCTCCAGATTTCTCTAAGTTTCGGCAGAAATTCGGATTCTTGCAGCTTGGGGAGTTGGCACACGTAAGGAATCGAATAGTGTTGTTGTTGACAATTCTAAGGGTGTTATAGCTCAAGTTCATGCTTCGAAAATTGGCTTATAAGACTGGTAGCTCAGATGGTGTCGGCACAATGTAAAATTCATGTAAAATTGCCGCACTAATATTGAGATCAATATATAGTAGATTCACCCACCCTATGAGTGCACTCTACAACTCTCGTACTCTAATATATCATAACGAGCGACTTGTCAATGCAACAAGAGTATTTGCTTATAACTTTACAGACGGAGTCGAATACAATTCCAAGAAACAATCCAAGGCCGGCTTTATATCATGTAAACCGTGGCTTCTGACACCCTCGCTTAGTGTACATGGAAGCCTTTCCTCTCTGACACCTATCTTTCACAACTTGTTGGGCCATACTTTTGAAGAGCGTACAGGCAAGAAGGCATCAGTCTATGTAGTAGGTATTTATAATACCAATCAAAACGAGTCCTCGATCACTATTCTTACCTTCGACATCCGAAAGTATTATGGTCCTGGCTGTGCCCTCGACCTGCCAGTATAATTTAAATTCGTTTAATAATCAAGATCCACTTATATGAAGACAACGCACGTCTAAAAAGACTTTTTGTGCTGCATGTAGTACATTCTCCTAGGTATGCTGCATAATTATGCTAATAATCCACGCAAAGAAACTGGGGAGAAGATCTGCATACGTATCCTCCTCCATGCCTTTCCTAAAAACAAAAAGCAGAAAACTTTTATGATAATCCCTTGCTGGCCCCCAAGTAGAATCAACAGCTTAACGACCGAGGATGCTTCCAAGCTATTGGTCCCAAGCTGCGTTGTCTCCCATTCTACTGTCCCAGGCCTTATCTCCATTGTTCCTCCATTATTGTCATTCCTACCATCACCATTTCTACCCCTCACCGCAATAACCTATGCTTAAACGATGTTATGCCGAATAGGAGGGTATTGTCGCTTCCTATTAAGCACCCATTTGGTACCTTTTAGTACTATGTGATGGGTCTTGCTGTCAAGCTCTCTCTGAGTCGGAAGTTGCTCACCAGGCCTAACCCGATGCATGGCTTTTAGATGGAAGCTTGGCTTCTTTTTGTCGTCGCCCTCCAATCCCTGGTCCGCGTTGAAATTTCTGAAAGCCTCCTCTAAAGCTTGCTTATTCTCGGCCAAATAGTGCTCCTTAACAAGTAGCTCATTGCGATACTGTTCCCGAAGCACCACTGGGGAATACTCTTGGTATGAATCAAGGCGGTCGGAAACTACGATGATTTCCTCAACTCCGAGGTGTTCGAGAATCTCAGAGAGCCATGCCTCTGATTGAGGAGATGGGGGAGTCCATACACAAAAATTGTTTTCGGGTTGAAGATGCTTATAGAGGTCTTTTCCATTGATAGCGAATCGCTTCAGTGTGCCAGTAGCTAGGAAATCAGGTCTTAGAATATTTGTGAAGAGCCTCTCAAAGGAAAGAAAGCCGGCCGAGACCCCGAGACGCAAGTGTATAGACCACCACCTCCTAGGTACATCGATGTAAACCAAGTCCCGACTGAAGTTGTAGTACAATGGGCCTACTGGATAGGGAGATCGGACGCCTTGGCCGAACCTGTTCGGATTGGCAAAAATGGTGGATATATTGTCATCATTGAAAGGCGTGGCATATTCTTTTATAGCCACGGACCTAGCCTCTCGGTTCACTCCTAGCAGACTGAGTATGGAGGATGCGACGCACCAGAGTTTCGAGGAACCGTTTGCAAGACGAAAGTGGATCGTTCGACTTGTGTTGAGGGAGGCGAGAACCCATATAATGAGCCGGATTTCAGTTGGCAACGTAGCAAAGCTAACGAGACGATTCAGATGAACTGGAATGGAATGTTTGTTTACTGAAATGCCACCGACTCCCGTAGTAGAAGGCGTGCCGGGACTAGGAAACCTATTTTGACCTGGCAGAATACCTGGAGTGTTCGAAACAACTTGTGCAGAAGCCAGTGAGCTATCTGAAGCCACTGGGAGCATTGTCATGGGAGTGGGAAGAGCCATTTCCATACAATGGTGGCAGTATAACGGTCGCAATCGAGTTTCGAGGCTGTTCGAGGCTCGCGTGTAGAGATTCGTTGATGCCGAGTTGACCTCGCGCTCTTGATGACGGATTGAAGATCGGGGTTGATTCGATAGGAGGAGATGTCGGACGCGGAGTAAAGGGGAGGTATCTAGAGGGCTTGAATTGCAAAATGAAATTGCCCAGCTTAAAATGCGGCGAGTAGAGAGATCGCCTATTACTCTCGCAGCGATCAAGTATATCAGGTTGAGAAGTTGCTAAAGTTAAAGGTGACGAAGAGAAAGCACTAACCTGGTCAAGGGACCTAAACTCAGTACGTACGCGTACTGTTCCCCCGAGAAAAGAGGTCTTGTTACCACTTGACTGAATATTATAGGTGAATATCCATCTTCTCCGAATACACCCATGTGCTTGATGATTAAGCTTTGATATAACTACATGATGTGTTTCTTTCCTGCAGAGTTCAGTCGGTTTGAGTGAAATTTGTAATGGTAGTCAGTGGTCTCCCGATTATTTAGACGTACATACGCCAAGAACAAAGTCATGAATCACACCTAAATCATTCCGAAGATAGACAGGAACCTTCAGTGTAGATGTCACAAGGGACTGAGAAGTGACCATATATTTCCCTTTGAGAATGTGAGCATAGAGTAAACAAAACCTTCAAACTCGGCTAATTAGTTGAAACAACGTACCTTGGCACTAGCTTCGGTTTCATTTGCTGCACTACAATAATTCAGGAATCAGAACCACTAAGTTGTAAATTATTCATGTCAAGACAAAGGTAGTAAGCTATTCTAAATCCTTGTCGTTCCCTTCCTTCCTTCTGGTTATGTTTGTTCTTGAATGCTGAATATAGAGAACCAAAGATAATATGCAAGAAGAAAAGGAAAGGAAAGTAGTAAGAGAAAGGAAGAAATCAAATCAGTGAGAGGAGAGAAAGCACGAAAGAAGAATGAAATGAAAGAAACTTCTGAAACATCCACAACACTCCACCTCTTTACTGTTCTCCTCACCAACCTACATCCACTAATTTGAAATCTCACTCCCTCACCCATTTCTCGCTTCTTCAAACTCATACACGATTTTCTACCACTCCTCCCCACTCTCCTTAAACTTACAAGCATAGGCTATAATATCCTCCTTACTTCCTTCCAATCCCTCTAGCCACCAGCCGTGAGTCCTGTTAAGTCCATCACCTTCTACCTACCTGCTTTCCATCTTTCAATTTCTCTTCCACATTTTCAATTAACAGACTTGATCGCGTATCCACCTCCCTCTCGACTTTGAAGTCTCTACTCTCTATTTTGATTTCAGAACAAGCTGGTCACTAACCTGGTATTTCGACCTCCACGACCTTTTATATCATATCTTCGGCGTAAAAGGAAATCAAGTAGCGAGGAGGGACTTCAAAGGGGCCGCAGGGAATATGAGGATTTGGAAGGCAGCGAAGGCTGGCATTAACAATAGACAAGTTCGGTATGAAAGATTTGACGAAGTTCTCCTTGTAACTGAAGCAAAGAGATTCTGTGTTAGTGGGCAGGGGCTTAACGAGTTCACAGAGAGTAGCAGCGTCGACTATATATAAACCGGGTTCTCAGATTTAGGGAGGCTGTTCAATAGTGGAAGCTGAAGGGGATACTAAATATTGCAAGATGGTTTGTATCAACCGTAGCCGTCTCAGTAGAGGTGCTTGAGGTGTCTACTTTATTGTTAACTTTCTTTGTAAGGGAGAAGCAGGAGGGGTAGAGTGGCATGCAGGAAGCGTCAACCAGTGGGAGATAGGTTGATTGACATAACGTAGAGCTGGCTTTTCATATTATGGAATAGTAACGACTGCTGGGCGAGCTTAAAGAATGGAGATATAGAAGAGCAGATATATATCCCTACTCGACTCATATCTTCATCCTATATACTGGTCGAATGCACACAAATGATAGGTAATAGCGTACGACTTATACACAATTTTGACAATAATTCATATAGCTTCGTGAACTCAAATATCCAATGCCATATTCCAGGGATATACAATATTTTGACACCTTCCTTCCCATAACTCCAAACCCAACAATATTAGAATGCCACCTCGTCTATGATACCTCTCAACGCACTGCGTCTCAAATCCATCTCCAGCTCAACTTAACTCAACTAACTCTCTAATATCATGAATACTGCCCCCCCAATAACACTTCCAACAACTCCTACTGTTAAGAACCCGGCTGCCACCTTCTCATTCATCGTAACCGGCGTTTCCATATCCAATACGCCAGTGCCTGTCGTTGCCTGCCCCGCAGCCGAATTTCCTACACTTGTCCCTCCGGTGGAATTTGTCACTGGCGCCACCACTTCCACGCCCTTCACTGCCACAACGGAGCTCTGAATTGCCCCCAATGCGCTCATCGCCTGACCGATTCCCGTCGTCCCGTCATACTGCGCCGTAGTCCATTTAAAGCCACAGATATTCCCCGGGCCGCTACATTGTCCGGCTGCGCCAACTGCCGAGCTTTGGAGGAGAGGGTTGATGGTGGAGGAGGTGAAGGGTGCGAGAATTGAGGTGCTGGCGAGCCATTGGGAGAAGTATGCTTTAAAGGAGAGTTGGTCCGTATCACAGGTATTGATACTCTCGCAAGCTTCTTCTTCCATAATGCCATTTTGGAAGAAAATACTCGCCGTCGTATTTAGCAAACCAGCTACCCTTCCTTTCCAAAGATCGGATCCCTCGGTCTACATACGCAATTTCCATTAGCCACGATTTTTCAAGGGGGGAGGGGCTATAAGCATACATAGTTGAAAAGATTCGCAGCACCATGCAGATAAATTCCGGCATTATACGTCCACTGCAATTTCGTAACCTCCGTACAATTCTGAACATCGCTCGCCCCGTCAAAGATGTTAAAATCCTCATCGATCAATCCAATACTCGTCTCCCAATCCCAGATTCGCTCCGCCCACTGTGCATAGGTATCATTCCCTGTATACCTCGCTAGCCTCGCCCCTAGGTTAAAGAAACACCCATTCGCAATACTATTCTTATATGTATATCCATTATTAAATGTAAAGATCTGCCATCTCAAGCCACCACCGCAGCTCGTCTCATCCCACCTCGACGCCATCTCGTTGAACACCGCTTGAGCCAAGGCCAACCACTGTGGTTGTCCTGAAGGTGGGTTCTGGAAATTCGTCTCGGCAGCGAGCATGGCAGCCATTCCCCAGAAACCTTGGTCATCGTTGCCTTCGTTTTTGGTCTGGTTGACAGGCATATAGTCATTATTGGTGCCGACTTGGAAGAGCAGCGCTTGTTCGATTACATCGTTGTAGGTACTGTCATTGGTATAGTGCCAGTAGTCGATCATGGTCATGAACATGCCGCCGCCTTCCCACCAAAAGTATGGACCTGGTAATATACCGGGGGTATTTCCCTAACAGATATCAGCTAGTATGCACAAGTTTGATTTGAGGGTGAGGCAATATACTGTGAGGTTTCCGGTATAGAATGACATCAAGCCATGTGCAACTGTGCTCGCAGTGCTTTTTATCGAGTCTATATATCATATTAGTCTCTGTGTTGAAAACAACTCATATAAAATTTTACCTAATGATGTCGTATCGACTGTTAGTGACGAAGCCGTGTGAGCCAGCAGCGCCGGCCATAATAAATTAGTTGTCCTCATAATGAGCGGCTCGAAAAGGGCGTTGGGTATCGTAGAAGCTGAGAAGTGAATAATCTGCCTCTTTCTCCCAGACGAACAGTTGGATTCGAGACCAGCGAAAAGGAATTGAAAGAAAAGAATGAATATATCGAACGAACAAAAGATATAATTAAACGCCCTCTCAAAGGTGCAAAAAGAAAGGAATGTTGTAAGCTGTTATGCCCAATGAACAAAAAGCCAAATAAAGCAATAGAAAGGAGGAAAAGGATGACAGTTCGCAGCTGGCAGAAAGATACCAGGAACTGAACGGGGGAAACGGAAGAATGGAATCAAGCTCAAGAATAGACGGATGCAGATTGGCGGAGGCGATTAGCTTCTCCCCTACCAAAGCTTAAACAATGAAAATACCGAAACGAGTTCACTAGAACCCCATACAGTCTAAGGATTTGAAATATTGTCGCAGGGGTTTGTGGTGACGTCGAGGTCCATCTTGAAACCCGACGAGTCTCAATTCCAAATATCTGAGACAGGGCCACGGACCTGCACATCGACCACATCCCGAGGCGGATTGCACTGCCCATGGCGAAATGAGAAATCCGAGATGTGAGGAAGAAGGAAGAGAGAGACAGATGGGATGAGTTCCCATACGTAGGGATATGGTAGGGAGCTTGATGGTGGATGGATGAGAAGGGAGGGGATAAATTTGGGATAGATGTCGTTTAATACAGTCATGTGACCAGAAATCTACTTTTAGAATGCACCACTAGCTTTGAGCTTAAGCAATTGGGTATGTTGACTCCATAAAACTACTTCGTAATCGGGATAGTTGAAATCCTTGCTGAGCTAGGCACCCGCCCCACCAAAGACAAGAGAGTATCCGGTAGAGCAGAGCGTGGGGGGAGGACCTGTTGCGGGGTGGCGTTGAAGTAATTGCATGTAGAAAGAAGAAAATCAGTTGATTTAATCAGCATATCAAGTATACAGCAGGTCGGGGAACAGCTTCAATCTCCTATTTCTCATTCGCTTCTGCCTCATCTTTCTAACTGTGCTAGCTTACACGCCCGGTATTTGTCGGTACATTGGCGGCATCACTCTCAATCAATTTAAAGAAATCTTACATCGAAGATAGCTTTCGCCATAGCCCTTTAACTTACACCAGCGCATGCATTCCTCCAAGTTGATGAACGAAGGAAATCACCGCCTTGGATTCCTCAAATCTCTGCCCAATCGGCGTACACATCTCATCTTCCACGAATTGCACAGCCTCATTCCTTGACAAATTGTTAACTTGTTCCTCGTATCTAGCCTAAAGTGCTAATCGTTATATCCATGTCCATATCCTTATTAAGCGTAAGCCTAAGAACATCTACATTGATCTCAGTGCACCTAAAATAGTTCTCGAACCTCACTTAGAAGTTTGATCATGTATCTGACCATAGCATAGCAACAATCTCCTCATTATGCCAATCAACCTCCAGCTCTACCACTGCCTCATCAAAGAAAGTCCCTAAATCTCAATGGAACGGGGATTTAGAGCCAACTAAGAAGTATACATCGTCTCGGTCCTGAGCTGACTTCACCCTATCAGTCGTGATACGAAGCAGTGTCACTGACTTCGAAATCCACATCTGGAGCACTACGGATCTTTATTTCCGTTACAGTGAGCTGCAATCCCTTCGTTTTGAGTATACCATAAGCATCCAGCTTCGAGCCTAGGAAATGGGGATAGCTGACAGGGCTGCCCCAGCAAGGCTGGAATCATAACTAAGGTGACACCAATCCACCTTAGATGCCCAAAGTTACCAGTTCCATATCCTTGGTTGTTGAATCGAGGAAGATGAATGGGCCCGCAATGTCGCCCTTGTATGCACTGCGATGTGTCAGCTTACTCTATGGAAACATGGATGATGCCTACTTGATCTTCACCTTCGCAAAGCTAAGCATGATTGGCACCAAATCTGATGTCGTTGAAGATTTGTACCACTGCATGTACTTGTCCTTCAATAGAAAACATTGAAATGGGCGTTGACCGTGAAATCAAGATCAGAGAGTTCTAGATCGACCTCAGCTTGTAAAATACACCAGTGAATAGCTAACCTCCACTTCCAGTGCGGACCTACAGTTTTAAATCAATCCAAGCGACTTTCAGCTGAATGGGACGCTACAGTGAGCCATCCTGTTCACGAGCTTTACCAAAGTTACTGCTAGAAGTTAACAGAGATACTCGGATGATAATTATCAAAATGTTTTGCAATTCACAATGTGCATCTTGGCAAATCATTTATTGGTTTCGTCTCGTCTTTAACACTGGCAACATCAACGCTCATCTTGATCATCATAGACGATAGTGGTCTTAGGGCACCAATGAGTATTTCAAATATCATAAACCCCTTCGGGTTACCCGGATTAGTTTTGTCAAGACTTCTTTCTCGTTAATTTAGTGCTTTTTTTCATAGAAGGCTCACTTAAGCATACTGACTAGATAATAGGCTGTTAGGGCAGTAGTCGAGATGATTCTGACGAGAACGCAAACATAAATCTCATCAAACTTGACTATCGAACTAATCTACCGCAAAAACTATAAACTTAGAGGATGGCCTAGTATTTCAGCTTTGCTTTTGCTTTGTGCTGGGCGAGGCTCTCCGATCATAAATTTTTCCTATGATGTGACTGTGATTTAGCTTCAACTCAACTTTCCTCAATCACACACGATATCAGCCAGCAAACAAAACCACAACCTGAGACCACACGCAATTGTATAAGCAGAGCAATTAATGTTAGATTGGGACGCACTTCATAATGGCAGAGATCAACTTTCGTACCTCCTGCGATACCTCCAAGGCACATAGTATTATAAATGTGAAGTACCTCATAGCCCTCTATTCCAAGTCCTGGAGCCGAGTTATAGAACATTAAAGCTGACAACGAAGAGCTCGGGGTCGTTTTGTAGTCGAGAGTAGACGAGCAGGGAGAGTGAAATGCACACCAGGTTACCAAGCAGCTACAGACAACTTAGTAAATCCACTCTATCCACAGTTTATTGTCTTTCCTCTCGGCTGTTATTCTTTCGGTCAACACATGACCTAGCCTTATTCTCAAGCTATGGCATATAGCATCGAAGACGAGTCTTTTCTCTAAGATCCTAATAAAGCAATCAAGTCCCGCACTACCGGTCTTTCTTTCTTCTACTTCTCGTTTACTTTCAATTTAGACTGACTGGTATTTTGATGGCTACGTTCGTCTCTCTAGATCCTAATATCTACTCTCTCGCGGCCAAGCAGCGTGTCTGTGCTTACTGGGGTTCCCCACAGCGCAGCATAATGCGCGATTTCTTCATTGCGGGACTTTTTTATATTGCATGTGCTCGGGCCGTACCCTAACAGGTAGAATGTCACCTGGGGCCACAAGGGGGAGGAGCGACGGAGCTCAGGGGCATACAAATAAGCCTAGACAGCATTACAATTAACACAATATGCTTCTACTAGATCACCTCCGACTACCGTTGGTGATATAGACTATGTATGAAGTTAATGGTAGCTGTAACCAAGATATCCAAATTTGTTCTAGTCTAGCCGTTGCTTCCCGTGACTGGCTTGAGGTCGATGTGAAGTTTATTAAAATAGTTAAGAGCTTATTAATACCTACATAATAGCCCAGGGACAGGGCCCCTACCATTCAGTAACTGGCTTTCGTTTCTTGCATATCTCAGTTACATTTCTAAATATAACTTATAGATACTAGTTATAATATGCTTGTTCAAGTAGAACTTCTTTAGACTCTTGAACACTTCCAGGCACCAGAAGATGCTCCCTCAGTAAAGCCTCCCCACTTTGGGCAACTGTTCCGTGGCTCATCATGCTCTCCCCAAGTTCCATCAACGTACTTTGTGTCCGACTCATCTCACCCAAAAACTGTCCAGTAACAGATTCCTGGCTTTCCAATAGGTCTTGCAGGAACTCAATGGTCTGCATATGAGTATTGAGCTGTCGTCGTAGTGACTTGCTATGATAAGTCAGAAGTCGCCCCAATACTGCAGGAATTGGAAGACCTACATATCTTCCTTGTACCTCTTCTCCTTCTCCTTCTCCACCTCTTCTGTCTCCTTACCTTTCACACCCTCCTTAAGGCTTCCGGCTAATAGCACCTCTAACACCGCAACCGTCACCACAAGCTGCAAACTACTCTTCACGCTCTCCATCTCCGGATCCAGCGCCTTAATCTCCCTCTTCTGCACGACCCACTTCAACCGCACCCACAACCGCACCCCCCCCCTCGAGACCCCGCACCACGCCCCTCTTCAACCTCCAAATCTTCCCCGTCACGCGCTCCGACTGCGTTGCCAACCTCCCCAATGTATCGTGTTGCGCGATGAACCTTAAGACCGGAGATCCTGAATCGTTGCCGCTGGCGTGATGTTTTAGCGAGAGGTGCACGGCGTCGATGGCGGTGGCGAAGTTCGTGGCTTTGACAGCGAAGGTCGATATGTCGTCTTTGGGCTGCTTGGCCGATGGCGATTATACTTGCTGCGAGCCCCATGATTTCCGCCATCTTAGGGCCGCCAGGAGTTGGGTTGATGCCGCGGGCGGATTTTTTGAGGTAATGATAGGGAAAGCATTATCAAAAAAATATTGCGATTCTTAATTACTGGAAGGCTATCATACACTTCAGATTACTTTCTTGAGAAGGCTGTCAGTTCGCAGCTGAAGGGCAGGGATGCCAGATGCATGGTGGGGGTTGACTTGTGGATTCCTGGTTTGTTGTGTAATGTCGTACGGAGTGTGCACACAATAACCGTCGAACCTCTCAGCGAGCGAGCTAGATGTTTAATCAGCTTGCATGCAGGTGCGGGTTCTTTGTCGTGAATAGGTACACTTTGGTATCTAGATCCTTATGCTAACATTATCATTAGAATCCACCATAAGCTTTTTTAAAAGTTAGGATGTACATGAATACTTACCGAAGCGACTATCTCCGTCTTTGTAGCCTTCCCGTGAATAGTCCCGCTATTTAAATACTCAATAATGGAACTTACGAGAGCCAACCTTCGTCTTGATATCATCCCCGTACGCTAAATTAGTCGAGGTTAGACTTTTGCAATTCAGAAATAAGGGCAAACTCCATCCTATCTCTCAAAAAAGAAGAAGAAATTACTATATAATCCCAGTTGTGGCTAATAAACAAGTTAAAATCAAGAACATACAGGCACATGCCAGCCCAACAGAACCACTGAAAGCCCAAATACATTAACCGATAATTTATTGCTATTAATCTCTAGCCCTACAACTCAGAATGCCAAAAGAAATCTTGAGAACCTTCGTTTAACCGAAACGAGCTATCTAGCGTTAACTACCCTATTTCTCAATACACCGTGAAGTGATAGCCCTGAGATGCTCGGTAAACGGTTTATTTTCTCTTTTTTTAAAAGACAGGTTGTCGTATGGAGTAATCCTTACCTCTCGCTAATATTCTCCCATTCTTACTTCATCCATACCTGCATAAGAAGATATTAACAAGCGGTAGTAATAAACAACTTCATATCAGCCTTCAAACAAACGAAACAGTTAGTAACCCTCGAATCTCTTACTCTCGCTCTGGCTACCAGACAAAAAAACTAGCCTATCAACATGCCTTTTACCATAATTGCAAGAATCAAATAAGCAACCGACATACCCAGCTCTATAACCCCCTTCCCCATCCCAACCTCTCCTCTTCCACAACCCAATCCGCCCCATCCCTCTCTTTTTCCCCGCCTCCCCCCCAACAAGACCATCCCAGAATCCGCTATACCATCCGCTTACCCCCCGACTCACCTACCCACCATCAAGCAACCAACATAGCCTAGTAGTAAACCGCAACACTAGTTAAACCACCAACACAACCTCCAAACAAAACAACCAAGGCTCTCACGCACGCTGTGTCCTGTCTCCGCACGTATAGAAGTTCAGTCAGTCTATCACGTCTGATTGAAGATGATGGAAAGCTACATATTCACTCTCTCCTTTGCATTAAGATCCTCTGTTTTTTTGGGGGGTTTTTTTCTGGCATTTTTAGTTCCCTTTTTTCGGAAGGGGGGGGAGGCTAAAAGGAAAAGACAAGAAGGAAGTAAAGACAAATCCGTGACCATAAAATTCTACCTCCTGATTTAATAATCTGTACACATACTTGATAGCCACACAGCGAAGTCAGTATATGAAACCCAGCATCGCCATCTTACCTTCATACTCTTCCATCGAGGATTAATCTGGTATCATAACAAGTCCCTCACCCAATTTCAACTCCCCTTCATAAACCAACCAACAATCTTTTCCCATTTCCACAATATAATATCCAGCCAGCCGGACAGACAAAAGAAACCCCTTATATCCTCCTCACACCCACACTATATACTATACCTACCCCACCCCACACAAAACCCCAAAAGATCCCATATCCCAATCCAAATACCTACCCTCCCCATCCCCCCCCTTTAACCCATCTCAGCTCCCCCCCATCACCAATTAATTCCCCAACCCACCAAAAAACCCCATCAAACTCCCAAATTCCAAACCAACATCTCGTTTCGACCCCCCCTCCAATCTCACAAACTGATATAATCCCCGACACCCGACACCAACACCAGTCTAACACCCAGCTACCACCGCTAACATCCATTCAAGCCTTTATCCGAACCCCCTATCCGACCCAACCAGACCCCCGATCCGACACCCCTTCCCGGCTGGCCCTCTGAATTCTCTTGGCCAATGCTTAATCCCGCCCGGCGAGATTCAAATGCGTCGCAGAGCTATAGATGAAACAGGCCCCCTCCCCCCCCGATAAGCATACTGCGACCCAGCCGAGATGGCGGTTGCTGATTGGGTTCCGTAGCGATGATGCTAGACGCGGGAAGGAAGAATAGAGAAGGAAGGGGAGAAATAAGGTTAAGGTTAATGAGACAACTAACCTAACCTAACCCCGAACTACTTCCGCCGTTTGGCTCAACGTATTTATGCACAACCAACCAACCAAACAAATATGAAACATTTAGAATTTTTAAGAGTTATGAAATTGGAGAAAGTTTTAGGTGTGAAGATAACGAAAGCAGTTCTATCGTACAATTCATCTCTCTCTCTCTTTCCATCTCGTCTAACGACTGTTAAAGGATGATGATGGTGCATCATCCCCCTAAAATGATGCGTAAGTGTACGTAAGTAGGTAGTCGTCGCTATACCCAAGTATAACAACCAACTACAACTGCAACTCAACTCCCAATCCAATTCAATCCTTTGCCAACGAACCAGCCAATCCATTTCCTCCCATCCCTCCATCCATCAAAATCATTAAACATCAGTCATTTCATCCCAACCAGGTATCCTGCCCCATCCAAAGGCGAAAAACAATCAAGCCACCTTCAGTCATTAAACAATCCTTGTATAAAAAGATAATCAATCGTGAAGTTTCCCCATCCATCCTAGCTGCGATATGTCCAATTCAATCAAGCAATGACGGAATCCCGTCTCTCTTCCATGGCCTTGATCAACTCCCTCTCCTTGGGGCTGCGGGGACTAGCATCCTATTCAAACAATTAGTCCTTGTGCTCAGAAATCAAACTTGAGATATTAGAACATACGATTCCCAAAAGAGCAGAAATGCTCGTGGCACTGGCTTTATTCTCTTGCACGGGTGTTGGAAGTTGGCACATAGGTTTGGGAATATATGCTGGATATCCAGTGCTTGTAGTGTGGGTATCAGGAGAGACGCAGGGAGTAGGAGGACCGTTAGTCGACAGTCCTTGCTTCCATGCTTCCTCAAGGAGGTATGGAGAAACTCCTCCACCATACTCGGCCGCGATGACGCCCCAGAAGGAGGCCCGGTGGCTCTCGTAGATCTGACGGAGGCGCTCCCTATCGATGTTCGACGACTGAATGTGTGTGGAAGGGACGTCGCAGTCGAGGCGGAGGGGTGGGGTGGCAGCGGAGTCGGATTGAGCGCGGCGGGGTTGAGAAGGCTTGGGCAGAATGGCCACAGGTTGACTGAGGTTTCGGGGTGGGCTGTTAGAGCCCGAGCGAAGGAGAGTAGCAGCAGATGGGAGTTGGACAGGAGATTGAGGACAGTAGGTGTAGTTGGGTGGAGAGAACGGGCGAAGGTTAGTTGTCTCGTTGACGGGAGATGGCATGGAATTTGACATGACGGGTGAGTGCATCACGGACCCAGGGCTGGAAGAGGTGATTGACCCAGTGCGCTTGCGGCGGTTGCTGCCGTGAGACAATTGATGGTAGTGCAGGCGACAAGCCAACTCTGTCTTCTTCAAGTGAGTGGCGATGTGCTTGTATGGCATTTTCTGGAGTCGAGTCTGGAGAAGGTAGACTTCCTGCAAAGGTGTCAGTTCTATACGCCATTATGCCTGCGGAGACACCTGAATATACCTCATCTTCGCTCCATGCTCTTCCGCCCCCAGTGGATGCCTGCTTCTTATTCTTCTGCACCCCATATTCATGCCTGGCCAAGGCATCATCAACAGGCGAGTAGCTGGACGGCGAAGGGTGGGAGGAAGTATTCATTTGGTTCATTGGGGCAGACATGGTCATTGATCGTAAAGAAGTTCAATTTCGCAGCCGAAACAATATTTGTATAAAAGAACTTGATAATCCTGCAAGTATAAAGAAGCGAAGGGTGTAAAGGGCAGTCCGAGGCTGCTGGAGAATGTAGTCTTTCTATCGAAGATTCGTTGGTTGATCGAAAGGTATAGATATGTAGAAAGAGATGAAGATATATTTTTAAAATAACGCAATTAACACGGTAAAGAATGTAACAGCCAATCCAGTTGGGAAATAAAAGAAAGTGATTATTAGCTGCAGAAGTGTCTTCTTGACGTCAAGTGGAGAAAAGAAGAGGAAGGTCCTGAAGAGCAGCGGATGTCCCAGATAATATACGAAGAAAATGCCTGCCTGGGATCTTCTACAGTATCCGGTCTGCCTCCGTGGATACGACCGTGCATCTTTCCTCTGAAGTTTCCCAGGGTGGGGATATGGCCAATGTCTATGGGGGTTTCTGATTATGCATGGCTCGATTTCACATCTTCTTTAGGATCCCCTCTTTTGGTCCTGTTTCTGTTGATACGGACTGGTGTTTCTTGGTGACCAGGGTGGTTGTTTGAGATCGTGGGGAATCAAATTTCCAAGCCCCAGCTTCCGCGAGAGGAGGTATTCCTCGTTGGATATGAGTCTATGACCAGTATATTTCTTGTGAACGAGTCTCTATCGAGTAGCGCAGTGCTCGTAGCAATTTCTGCCTTTACGGATCTTGCAAAAGTAAATAATAAGATTGAAGGTGTTGTGAACTACCTGCAACATCCGCACTGG
Organism: Ascocoryne sarcoides NRRL 50072; assembly: GCA_000328965.1. Taxonomy (NCBI): domain Eukaryota; kingdom Fungi; phylum Ascomycota; class Leotiomycetes; order Helotiales; family Gelatinodiscaceae; genus Ascocoryne; species Ascocoryne sarcoides. Next base: position 331,066 of record KB205948.1, on the reverse strand, counting down.
TGGATTATGGATAAGATCCTGGCTTCTCCGAAACTCGCTTGGCGGGCCTGTTTGGTGGCTACCAAGCATTTTCACCCCCGACGACCCTCGAGCCATCTCAAGGCCTTATTTGGGATCTCAAAGTCGGTTTGGGAAAACGTCGCCGTGTCTGCACGATTCACACCGTGATCAAAGATTCAGATGGGCGCCTCTTTGAAAACACATGGCCGACTCGTCTCACTCCTGAATGGTCGACAGAGCGCTTTCCGTTTTGCAAAAGGACCTTTCGAGGCACAATAGAAACAAGATATACCCCAAGAACAGGAAACATGTGTGCCATGCTGGACCATGTCGTAGCCTTGAAAGGAAAGATCCGATGGAGCTGGATCATGTATCGATCATAACCAGCTCGAGTCCTCGTGTACATGTCGCAGGTATCATGAATCAAACGCTTTAGCCTCGATATTGAGGGCTTGGGATGCATGATGGTGTAGACGTCAAATGAGGGGGAAAGGGTAGTGGTGTTTGTCGCTATTCGTCTCATGGTCTTGAAAGCGTCGAACCAGAAGTCGAAGAAACACTTGGAAATTGCCATCTGCTCGGAAGGGTGAAGAACCGACTCTCTAGTGGACTCATCCCATCATTTCCGCGCTCCCGTCTTCTCGTCAGCAGTGACCGGTCGTCCGAGGATGAGGATGGCGATCGGATGGAGAATTGGCAAATCCTCGGATTCGTCACTACGAATTCAAGATTGCTCGGTTGAGCCTCTAGGCGCCAACCCCGATCCAGCGACTATGACTAGCCTCCTCAAACACCGACTGTTCGGGCCTTGTCTCGACAACAACCCCTCCACCTAGGATGTCACAGACAAATCTCAGTACACATGGCATTGAGATCTTGTCGTTGCCGCTCTCAGAGGCCACTCAAACCGGCCCGGGGTGCAGAATGACGACGTTGTGAGATAGAGCTCAGCGTGCATCTATGCGCTGTGTTTTATCCGATCATGGAGTTGCATCGTTTGAGGGCGGATTGTTTCCTCGGACGTTTCCTGTCTGCTATCCACTTGCTAGCTGCGGATGTGGGGTTGGTGGATATCTTCTGGTAATCTGGAGTACGAGCCCTCCCATCCGCAGGAGAGTCCATCACGAAGTATCCGCTCCTCCTCCGTACTCCGTAGACAGTAACCATGTCGATGTTTCGAAACTTGATTGAGTGCTCGGGCGAGACTTGAGTACGCATCTCGATCGAGCTCCACTTCGGTGGTGACAATTTGACCTGGAGCGCTGGTTTGAGACAGATACATGGCTCAATATCTGAACTGCAACAACGCAATAAGTTGCTGATGAAGGCTGCGGCGAGGACTCTTGCTCGCTCCGATTAGAGATTCGCCTAATGCCTTTTTGGGATTCGGAAATACCAACATGCAGAATCCGGACCGTGTTGTCCCAAGGCTTGGGAGAATAGCATCATCGCAGAGCGAGAGTAGACCGACCTCTGCTTCTCAATCGGACTACTTTGTACGTAACATTCCAATCTCCACTCAAGCGCTGGAGACCAAACGCGAATTGTTCAGCCAGCTCTGGCTTTGTCGGTAAACCACTGATATTGACTCGAGTCTCGACGGGATGATGGTTTCTAGCAGCGGAGCGGGAAGAGCTTGCTGGTATACCTGACTCGGACCAGAAACAACTCCAATGAAGCATGGTGAAATCTTCCATCGTCGTTTAAGATGAACTTCTTTCCATTTTGTCGAGAATCTCGGGATCACGCTCAACCCACGGGACCCCGAAAAGGGCTTGATCGGGCCGGCATTTGCACGAACCCACCCCCATGCAAGCCAAGAGATACGGTCGAAAGATCGCTAAGGCCGCCATGAGGCCATGGAGCCGTGAAAAGCGAAGCTCACCTCAGAAGCTTTTGATATAATTTAATTCCAGCTCCCCTTGCCAGCGATCTATGCAAGCCTTCGGATTTAATATAAAACAACAGACAAAGTCGTACGGCGAAAACCCGGCCGCTTCGAGCATCCGTCCTCTTTGGGGAATATTTAAAGACGAGGCTGGACGCAGGCCGTGAACTAATGAAGGAACGGCAAAATGGCCCCTTCTTTTGATACGCCGATGAAATTGTTTAGCCGGAATAAAATTGATTTAGATTAGCATTCGATAATTGCTTCGAGCATTCTCTGCCGTCTCATATAACTATGTCTTTGAAAATACCGGGCGGTCTTTTCACGACTGACGTTGACACGGGAAAACCACTATCTTAATGCCCCCCCTCTACCCATGTCGCTTACAACGTTCTTATCCGAAAAAAGGAACCGCTATACTTCCCCCTATGGACGTAGGTGATTACTCAATTGTGGGTTTGCAGAGTGATCGACAAGGGGCTTTGCCAGATAGAAATGTCGACGAGTTCGAGGCAGCCGGGGCTGGAAGGCACTTGGGTATACGCGGAGACATACGAACTAATGCGGCGCCAGAGATAGGGCTTTGGACCACTCAGAATCGATGGGCATGGATGCAAGAATTCTTTTCAGGGACAGTGCTTCGAGGTACATCGAAGGTACAAGCGAGCTCATTCCTCGAGCCAGGGGGAGCGAGCTGCTAGACCAACATGCTCCTGGTTGGGAGGTTGCGGTTCCACCGCTCTCCCCCCCTCCCCCCCAGAACCAGTTTCCTGGACTTTAATTTAACCGAGCCCGGACTCCATCGGGACATGACAACATATAGCACTAAGTATGTATATGAGTTCGACTAATGCGGGGATTGCGAAAATGATACAGTACGGTCCAGTCTAGAACGGCTCGAAGCAAGGCTCGCAGGTCGGCGTTGAAGAGAGACATAGGGTAAAGTACCATGTACATACAGCAAGTATAGTCAATATACACACACGTTGTTTAGGATCGGATCGGCTGTTGGATGATCGTCGCGCATGAACCGGAAAAGCATGCGCCATGGAATCCGGTTCGGATCATGGGATTATGCAGATTTTGCGCAATACCATCATATTCACGGCGGCGAAATGGTGCAAGATGTAACGCGCCTTCGAAAAGAAGGAGACGGGAGAGGAGTGAGGGCCGAATTATACCTTTAGACGATATCGTCCCTCTCGATGGTCCGTCATTCGCGGTGGGTGCGGTCGGGGGGCGGGTGGTGTGGTTCAGAATTACCACTGTCGGGATAGCAGCGAGATTAGCTCAGGCATGCTCTCTCCGAGGAAGAGGGATCAGACTACGAGGTACCGCGACGGGAGACCAGGCAGGACCTTCATCGCCCAACATGGACGATATTTCTCGTATCGCGTCGCTCCTCGCATGGACGGCGACGTCAGATCAGATGTTCCACGGCAAGGTTTGGAGTCGACGGCGCGACGCTATAGGCAGAGGAGGAGGAGAGCACGGGCGACGTGAGATCAAGTCCGCTGCAACGGGCAGGATACATAAGGTCGCGCATAGCGTTGTGTCGGCCGGAGTATCGTCGCACAGGAAGGATCGAAGAAATGGATGAATGAATGAATGAATGGACGAACGAATGGATGAGTGAATGAATGGGATGGAAATGGTGGGATGCAGGGCTGCACGAAGCGCGGCTTCCCCGCAAAAACACTGGCGGAGGACCAAGACCAGACTAGACGGGACTCAACGGACGAAGGACAAATTTGGGCTCGTGCTTTTCCTCTTTTCCTCTTTTCCTCTTCTCCTTCGCGATGGATGGGATGCCCTGCAAGGCGAGAGATGCAGAAGTCCTCCGTCGGTGTCGAGGGCGTCAGAATTAGACTTCCAATAAGCGAGAGGGAACCCCGCCACGCGATGCACAGATATCATGGCGCTCGCGGGACACGGCATGTGATGCAGAGCGTCGAGCCCAGAGCGATATGAAGAGATATGTCGTGAACACCTTCGAGCGAAAGAAAAGTATCATGTTTCGTACCGTCCCTCGAGAGGTATCACGCCCCCTTGCCCACGACATGGCGCGATCCCCGCCTCTCTGCTTCCCCTCATTTCGAGGTCGCGGCGGGTGATGCTCGGGAAGCGGGTGACACGTGTGGCGGAGGTCCCGCCGTACCGAAGTACCGAAGTACCCAAGTACCCAAGTACCCAAGTACCCAAGTACCCTTCCGGCGCCCAGTCAGCGGAGCGGAACATTTCCCCGAGCACGGGCGCACGCTGAAAACCCACACCATTTGGATCATCCGGAACCCTAGACTGGACCGATCAGACTGGACCTGGAGCTGGCCGGGACTGCGATGAGAACGGGCACTGGAACTGGACTGGGTCTAGAACTAGAACTAGAACTGGCACTTTCATCTCGGCGCGACGCTGGCTGGCATCTGACAGTAACTGCATGCTTCACCCTACTTCCAGCGTCCAACTTCCACCCATTCATCTCCATTCCCTGCCCTTTGTCGCTGCGACGCAAGCCTCTCTTGATTACCCATCGTCTATCATCCACCGTCCATCGCCCATCGCCCATCGTCCAGCGCCCATGAGCCACCCCTCCCCCCGCCATCCAGCTTCGGGACGACGAGGGAAGAGAGAGAGTATGAGAGAGAGCGCGCGATGAAGACAGAAGAGGTACCGCGTTGGACCTGGCAATCGCCCGATACCGATAAAACAAAACGATGAGAGCGTTCACGGCAAACCACCAACCCCCTCTCCTCCATTTCCACTCCCACCCCTCCCTCCATCCCCATCCCCATCCAAATCCCATCCCATCCCCTCCCCCCCCCTCCCCCTCCCCTTCACAACGCTTCCATCGGAGCAGCAGCGCCTGGCCTGGCCGGCTCCCCCCAAACCAGTTATTGATAGGCTGGTATGCCAGAGGTCCCGGTTACGAACTCTGCTGGCCCACGCTCGCCGTACCGGCTGGGCGTGAGATGGGTACCCTGACCCCCCATGACAAAGGGCTCGACAAAAGTCGCTGTACATGCTCTGGCGCATGACAGCCCTGTCCGCTTTGGACGAGGGCGTGCCAAACAGGCTTCCAACTGGCCTGACCGGCCGCTGGAAAGTCACCCCTAAGTACCATGGCCTCCGATCGCAGCAGGCATCTGGCGCTGCTTTCGTGCCCATCTCCAGCTGCCCCGGTCAACTCTCTTTCAATGACTTGCATGGTCCGTACCGTTTGTCTTGGGCGCTCGAGCTGCTCCCGGAGGATGGTCTTCGAGTCATCAGATCCCTAAATACTTCCTCTCGCTCCTCGCTGCCCTGGACTCGCTCCTCCTCTGCTTCGGTCGGTTCTTCGAATGGAACACGCACGTCTCATCGCATCTTCACCTTCGCCGGGAGTTATTGCGCATCGCTTCATTTCTAGGTGTGGCGGTGCCGAGGAAGTCTCGATTGCAACAGAGAGAGATGCACCCCAACCCAACCCTGCGGAAGACATCGAGTACATAAGCTTCAAGTACCTCCTCCCAGGTCTCTTCGTACCTGCACCCCAGCCCAGCCTCGCCTTGGGGGGTCCGCAACCAATCCACGACCGTGCAACGTCTTCACTTTTCTCCCACCTTTTCCCATTCGCATACCTCCCTCTCGAAATCCAGGCGCATCATCTCCCCCATCTCGTCGCCAATGTCGAAGCGTCCAGACCGAACCGAAATCGGTCCTCCCGCTGGAATTTCACCTTCTCATCCTCGCTCGACGGCCGCCGACACGTCTGGAATTTCTGGCAATCTGGAATCCCCATCGCCCAAGGAACCCCGGAGTAGAAAACGGGCTCTGGGCCAAGCGAGTACGTCCCTGACGATGTCCGGACCTGCGAGCACGGCGGCGGGGCCGAGCGCTCCTCTAGATGAGCCCTCGATGACGGATTCCCCGATGGCTCCTCCTGCCAAAAAGAGCAGGACGAACACGCCGTGGACTCCTGCCGAGGAGCAAAGACTGAAGACGATGCGGGATGCGGGAAATAGCTGGGCCGACATAGCAAAGGTGAGCGTTGGGAAGATGGGGGGAGAAGGGGGCTGGGGTAGCACAAGAATCAGAAGCTAAATTTTGGACGACAGACGTTTCCTAGCAGGACCGAGGGGAGTGTGAAAAAGCACTGGTACAAGGTAAACCCCACGCATCACGTTTCCCCTTCGTGTCTAGACGGCTAACGAGCTCAGGATATGCATTACGCCGAGTTTGCAGAAGATGAGGTACGTTTTGTCACTACGGGCGTTACGCATTGTGTTGCTAATGCTTATGTAGAGCCAGGCACTTCTCAATGCAATCAAGGAGTACGAAATGAATAAGTGGAAGGAAATAGGCAAGAAAGTTGGAAAGCCCGCGAAAGTGCGACGTCCCGATCTCTCAAGCTACCCAAGGAACGTGCGCTGACATTGGTTGGACAGGCATGTGAACAGTATGCAAAGGAACACTTCCAAGGGAGAACGTAACGCCAGGTTTTGGGCAAAGAAGTTGCTGGTGGGATTTGAGGATCGAAGCGGAAACAGCACGTCTCGACCTCGATACCTCTCGATGCTTCGCCTATTCCTTGGTCGTATCACCCCTCTTTCGAAAACGCACGCTCCTCTTCCTTTTTTTTTTTGACTAAGGCTTCACTACGCTTCTTACACTACACGCATACTTTGCGCCCTCATAGCAGGCGCCGGTGGGACATTTTCGATGGCTTCAATTCATTATTCCCCTTCTAATCGTCCTTTACCAAAACCTTTGTTTCTCTAAACACACAGCACTGATTTGCTTGTCGGCGCAGCAATTTCTCGTATGCTTTTCTGGTCTGGAAGGGGGGTTCCCACGGATGGATATATGGAACGTGGGACGATGGGCGGGATGGAGATAGGTCTGTTCTGCTGACTCGGGACTCATATCGCCTCTCTGGGCTTGGGAGGAGGTGGGGAGTAAAACATATTTTTTTTTGTGTCAAATCTGTTGTGGAAGAGAGGGCAGTCTAGGTTCGGATGGAATACCCAAATGGAATAAAATGCGTGTGCGATGGATACCTTTCTTTCAATATGATGATTTTTCGTTTGCCTCGATGGAGGTTATCTATTCGGGAGAGGGAATCCTCGATTTGAATATCTCTGATTGGCAAGTGAGTAAGTTGATTGAGTAGATTGAGTACTAACTATGGGATAGTCGAAGAGAGGGGAAGAAGCGGGGGAGAGAGTATGGGTTTGGATGGACTCGAGGGGTCACGGCAGGGGATATGCCGTCCTCCCCCTCATCTGCAAGTTCCCGTCCGAAGGAGTTCTGCGAAGGCTTGAATTCCAGGAAGTGGGTTTCTACCCGAGCGGGTGGGACGGTGGTCGGTCTCCCTATGTCTGTCCCATCTCACGCTGGTCTGTCGAGTTGACGTGATGGCTAAAAGAAAAACAAAGGAAAACCGGCACAAATATGGGGCGGGGAGGGGGTAGGTAATACTACATTGCCATCAGGGATATTGCTTGTCGGTCTGGATTGTCCTGGCCCTGGCTTGGCTCTTGCTTTTTTGTCTGGGCGTCGTGTGGTGGGGTTTTTTTGGGTTCTTGCATAATCTGATGGCCATGGCCTTACTTCGTATGTTTTTTCTACCGGTGCCGAATGAAGGGGAGATCTACAAGTGCGTTTTTTTGCTTCTTCTAGGGTTTGGTTTGGTTTGGTTTGGTTTAGCTTGGGGTTTTCGGGGTTTTCATGCGGGAATGGAGGCGGTGTGATTGAGGGGGAGATGGGGTTGAGAGGGGAGGCTTTTTAGGTGGGATTAATTGGTCTGATTTGGGGATTGGGTTCGAAAAAGGGGGGTTGTTTTGTGAAAGCTCGAGGTTTGGAGGTGGTGAGAATGCCTAAGGTGAGTTGGTTGGTGAGTGAGTGCGTGAGTGACACTTTGAAAGGACCCGACTCGCAGGTGACTTGAGAACAATATCTTTGACCCTCTTCCTATTGACGATGCCACGAGGGCCGCGGTGATCAATATTAATATCGCCAAGTGTCGTAGTTTTTAAGAAACTTAAAAATGCAAAGCCTTTTCAGCCATTTCTTTAAGGTTATTCGTTTGACATGAACCTTAGTTGGCGGGTACCTGCCCGCTACTTATAAGCTTAGATCAAACTTATTCACTATTTATGCTTAAGTGAGCTTGATATACCCCGCCTCGAAATATAGATAGAACGAGGTGGGAGTTGAAGCTACACGTCGTCGTCGCAGTGAGAGTATATCTTCGTGGTGCACTCATGTATATATGTATGCACCTCGCGAGATCTTGCAGATGATTCATCAATGGAGATAATACGAGATCACGCCTCCTCCGCATGGTTCTCCTGACGCGGATCCTTAGGACAGCCATGCCAAGCACTCCACCTCCAGATGATCTGTAGATAATAATAGGATCTGGGTCAGACATGTGGGCGTGCAATTGGCCCATCATCGCGATCTAATCATTTCCGGACGAAATGGCAGTCTGTTGGTCACGAAAGGGGTTAGCCAGCTCACAAATTTCCAACGCTCCTTTAACACGACCATGACTGGCGACATGGTGGCGCCAGCAAATCCCCTGTTGTGCCTCGCCCCGGTCCCCGTAAAGAAACCTTCTTAACATTCCCCGAAGTCTGAAGTTCCTCGCCTTTTCTCTCCTCCGTCAACCCACTCCGACAACCATCGACAATCGCATCAAAGCAGACCTCGTGTCTAATTCCCCTCGCTCAATCGGCCGTTCGTTGTTGTCGATCCACACTCGCTTTTCAGACACCTCTTTAATTAACGACCCCGATTTCTGTCGTGCACTGGAAACAGGAAAGGCTATTCCAAGGAAACCTCCCCCGATCGCGACCGTTGCCGCATCTTTGCAGAGAGAGCAACAAACCAACGACGAGGAAGTTACGGTCCATCGAGGTTGCGGCGCCTTCACGTACTCGGAGATCACGGCTGTCATAGTTGCTGAGATTCGACCGTTTTATTTGCTTTAATATCGATTGGATTGTTTGTGGTTCGCCCACATCCGCATACATACATACATCATGGTTCGATCGACGATTCTTTTGGCGCTTGCGGCTGCGTCGACAACAGCGTGGGCGCAGAACTGCTCTCTCACGCAGAAGTGCCCTACGAGTGCCCCCTGCTGCTCGCGTGAGTACATGATCTCCCTCGGTTCCTCGAGGAAGATTTGAATGGAGAGGCTAACCCGGGTGGCATTTTAGAATATGGAGCTTGCGGTACGGGTGCGTACTGCCTGGGTGGCTGCGATCCGCGGATGTCCAATACGCTCGACGCGTGCGTGCCGGAGCCTGTTTGCAAGAGCGCTACGTATACGTTCGAGAACCTGGACTCGATTGCCCCGAACACGAAGTATCTCGGGGATGCTTCCAAGGCGGATTGGGTGTCAAGTGGGACGCCGGTTTCGTATCAGAATAATGTCTTGCTGACTATGGCTCCTGATACGGTGGGAACGCTCCTGGCAAGTACGGCGTATATGTGGTATGGGAATGTTCAGGCCAAGTTCAAGACGAGCAGAGGCACGGGTGTGGTTACAGCCTTCATCCTGCTGTCTGATGTCAAGGATGAAATCGATTACGAGTTTGTCGGTGTAGATTTGAATACTGCTCAAACCAACTACTACTTCCAGGGGATTCCAGATTGTAAGTCAAACATTTGCCATTCCAGAATAGTTAGGGAGTGAGGACTAATTGAATCTCCAGACGACAATTCCGCCAACATCACTCTTCAAGATACATTTGATAACTACCATACTTATGAAATCGATTGGACCCCCGATCAGATCACCTGGTCGGTAGATGGACAGGTCGGACGAACCAAGAAGCGTGCAGATACCTGGAACGCTACCGCCAACCAATGGGCATTTCCCCAAACCCCATCCCGTGTTCAACTCTCTCTCTGGCCCGCTGGACTCGCCTCCAACGGCCAAGGAACCATCAACTGGGCCGGTGGATTAGTCGATTGGGATGCCACTGATATCAAGAACAACGGATACTTCTACGCTGCTTTCGAATCCGTCACCGTTAGCTGCTACAACGCTACTTCCGCACCAGGCACCAACAGCGGAGTCTCCTACACATACAATGACGCCTCTGGGACCAACAATACAGTCATCGACGGCAAGGACCCCACTGTTCTTAGCTCTTTCCAAGGCACCGGGACAGATATGAGCGCCGGTGCCTCCTCTGGCACCGCTTCGGGTTCATCAGCATCTGCATCTTCGACTGTGGAGACCGTCCCAGGTCTTACGGGCGGCGACCCAGGTGTCGATGCCCATCAGTCGTCCAGCGCCTCGTCCGCATCCGACTCCACGCCCACCGACTCTTCGTCCAGCTCCGGCTCGTCGACGGATAGCAGCAGCGGCACTGCTTCCAGCGGCTCCAGCGGATTCTCGCAGGGGGATTCGGGATCGAGTAGTAGCAGTTCGTCGAGCAAGAGCGGTGCGGATAAGGTGGGTCTAGGTCAGGAGAAGGTATTGAAGGGAAGTGTGTTCGCGGGAGTGGTCGCTGTGGTTGCGATGATGGCTTTGTAGATTTAGGGAGGGTTTGGATGGGATTAGTAGATTGGAATTGGAAAGAGAGATGTAGGATGTAGGAATGGAGTGTAATTGAATGATGTATTTGGATCGATTGATGGGTTGATTGATCGATTGGGTGGTGTTGCGGGAGATGAGATGAGATGAATTGAGCTAGTTGTATGGATGGTGTGCATGGCTGGGTAGGGTCTGATGGGGTATGGTGCGGCATTATGGTATTGGTATTGGTATAAATACCACTCACTTACCTTTTTTTNTTTTTTTTTTTTTTGGTGTGCTTTTGTTAGTCTATCTCGAAAGGAACGAAACATAATGGCGTTTTTGCCGTCCGCTCTTTTTGAGGGTATGATATCTGGTTTTGTGTTGTAGGGGATGGGGGAGGGGTGATAGGAGGAGGGGTTCTTTTGTATATATGTTTTGTACTTGAGGTGGTGGTGTGAGAGGGGGAGGGATGGAGGGTAGGGGTGGAGGGTAGAAGATTAATTAAGGTTGATTGAGTGATGGTTAAGTGGTGATGGAGTGGGGAGGGAGTTGGGAGGGAGTGAGAAGGGAGGGAGTGAGAAGGGAGTGGATAAGTGGATAAGTGATTATGTGAATAAGGGATTAAGTGATTAATTGATTGATTGATTGAGTGAATAAGTGAATAAATGATTGATTGAGTGAGTGAATAAGGGAATAAATGATTGATTAATTAAGTGGATAAGTGAATAAGTGGTTAAGTGAATAAGTGATTGATTGATTGAGTGAATAAGGGATTAAGTGAATAAA
>KB205948.1:257863-319578 GCA_000328965.1 Ascocoryne sarcoides NRRL 50072 | reverse complement strand
TTGAGTGGATAAGTGAATAAGTGGTTAAGTGAATAAGTGATTGATTGATTGAGTGAATAAGGGATTAAGTGAATAAATGATTGATTAATTGAGTGGATAAGTGAATAAGTGGTTAAGTGAATAAGTGATTGATTGATTGAGTGAATAAGGGATTAAGTGAGTAAGTGAATAAGTGAGCAAACATGCTTAGCTAAGGATTTGAATATAAAATAAATAATATAATAAATACAAGAGAAAAGGGGTTTTAACATCCACGAGCAAGTTTAATCTTAAGGCCTTTGTGAATTGAAATAAAGATTTCATTTGAATAGAAACGTTAGGTGAAACAAATCCAACTCTCTTCACCAGCCCTCGAACTTACTCTAGTATACAACTCTTCAGTAATTGGGTCTTATATTATTTGCTTAACTGCACTGCCCTGTATCACTGAACAGTAGGTGATCAGGAGGAAATAAGTATAAATACTATTCTTCTACAAGAGGTAAAGGTTAAAGAGAAAGCTAAACATCAAAGACATAAATCACTCTTGGTGTTTGATATCAGCTATATGCCGAGTTCTATACTCAGAAGGCACCCTAGACGGGGGAAGGGAACGTAGAGCTAGCTGTACTGTGAATGCAAAGTGCAATTCTGCTTCCCCAGCTTTACCTCCCACCTAATTCACCTGAAATCGCTCAAAAAGCATAAAGCAATAGCAATATCAAAGATTTTGACAACAAAAACAAATTAAAACAACGGTATATCTATTATAACCCAGGAGTTCCTTTCTTAGATAAATCGGACCAAAAGAATCTAAACCTTCGTCCCCTTCACAGCAACCCTTTCCTGATAAAGTTGTAACAAGCATAGAGGGCTTGTTTGGATTGAACGCGATCGTGATTGAATGGTTTGTAAAGGAGAAATTAGCAGGCTTAATATATAGCTTGTAGATCTCAATAGATCTAAAAATCAGAAGGATGAAGATTGATAGCTATTTGCTGGATGAAAGATGAGTTGTCAAACGTACACATAGTGCATATCCCCGCCTCTTGGGCCATAAGCGAGACCAAAATAGTTTCATGCTGTAATATATTCATCTTCAATGTCACCACTCCTCTTGCCGCTCCTGCAATCCCATCGACCTATTGTTGCTCTTCATAGTATATCTATCACTCCCATATAGAGTTCATTATCTTCATACTTGAAAACCCAAACGTGATAACGTGCGTACAAGGGCACTTTGTACTGGAGACTTTGCATCCGCGAGAAGTTTACGAGGTGGCTACTTGGATCTGAGTCAGATGTCAAATAATCCTTATAGAGCCTGCAGCCTTTTCCACTGATTTTCAAGCATTGATCATATCGAATTCATATCTTTGATGAAGCAGATAATACAAGCGGATGGCGTAGTGACGATATCTTCTGGCTTATTGGTCATGTGAGCATGTATATCCCTTGATTGGGTATGACACCTCAAAATTTGCTACTTGCAATAGTTGACAGTACCGTTGTGAGCGATATCTTTAGTCGCACGTATTGTTTCATGTTGCTCTTCTCACTTGGAGTCTTCGATGCTTTTTTAATAACACTCACTGACTTCCTGTCCAAGTGACATAAACTTAATGCCACTTAGAGCCCCGCCGGCCACACTATCCTCACTCTCAAAATTTGCCTAATTGGAACTGTGGCCAACTCTGTTTGCTGGGAATCTACATGCCACACGGGATACGTAGTTCCTAGGGATTCCGCTTTCCTATTTTCAAACCTTTGTACGAGCTAACGAGAAGATAAACGTCATGACTGTCATGGAAATTCTTGTGACAATGCTACAAATGCTACTCAGGAACTACTTATAGAAACAACAGTATCATAACTTAGCTTTATTCAAATTTCTCTCCCAACTCTCGACTCTCCGTTTTCCCTCTTCCTTCCTCTTATCGTCAGCTTTGAAATTCTCTTTATCCCTTCTGCCTTCCCTCTCATGATTCTCCAAGTACCCGATCGTCTCTCTATACATCTCTGCCTTCAAAGTGCCATATACACCCGTCTTCCCTTTCTCTGTCAACTTCCTCTCCTTGACAAACTTTAGCAGCTCGTCCAAGCCTCCAAGAGCATCCACAACACCGGATTCCAAAGCTTGTTTACCGGTAAACCGATGTGCTTCGATAGCTGTGGCTCGGTATACTTGTGGGGAGAGCTTTTGGCGGAATATAGAGGACATTGGGGGTTTGAGAGGGACACCGAGATCTAGTTCGTTGAGGCAGAGGAAGCCGCGGGATGGATTGAAGATACGGTAGTCATGGAACATAGAGAGCATGAAGCCCCCTGCGAAAGCATGCCCGTTTATGAGCGCGATGGTTGGCATTGGGTATCTGCGGGGTTGTTTTGGTTAGTCCACTCAGCTCGAGAAAGTCGAGGGTAAAATCCAACAATAGGACGAGAATATAATAACACGGAAGAAACGTACGTTAGGAATCGTTTGAACAAGACATATAAAGTGTTTTGCCAGAAGCCAGGCGTATTAGTAGCATGTTCGAGCTCCAATCCATTGCTGTAGAACTTTTCGATTGAAGAAGTTGTACCAACTACTCCTGTTGGGTAGGTAAATTCGAGAATATCAAGAGCCAAAAGCAGGGTCTGGCAGAAAGGGGTGACAAGCCTATTGTCTGGTGGAGAGGTGAACGCAAGTAGGTAGACTCTGGGAGAGGGTTCTGTGCAGGTTATGACACCGGAGATATGGGAAGAGGTTGTGGAATGGACTGGAAGGTTGAATAGTGTAGCCATTGTGAGTTGACAGAGATTCGACTCGGGAAAGGTTTGAAATTGTGTTACGGTTGGACTCTAAATACGTAGACAACTCAGTAGTGACGATACGAAGGATAAAGGCTAGCTCTTGGACCTCGGCTCGGCAACTTGGACTTGGAAAACAAGTATTGGTAGGCGAATTTTGGCAATTCGAGGGCTTAAAGGAGTTGCGAGGGGTATAAAGCTGTAGAGGAATCTTGCACGTGCGAAATTTTCTTCAAATAAACCCGAATGCTTTGGATGAGGTTGATAGAGGAGATGTTTGGTGTTTACTGCAAGGGGGTTCTTTCACGTGGACTGGGAAGTTAAGCTTCAGCGGGCGCTAGCGGACGGGCATTAGCGTGAGGCTTCAAATCCATGTCCTGTTGGTGGGGAACATTGGGAAATTCAGGACACGCAACACCACTCAGTAACACAAGACTTTACAATGGCTGAGGTAGAGAAGGAGAAGACGATCATTTTCTTGCATCCAGATCTAGGCATTGGCGGTGCTGAAAGATTGATCATCGATGCCGCTGTAGGATTACAAAACAGGGGGCACAAAGTTGTTATCTTTACTAGCTATTGCGATCCCAATCACTGTTTCGAAGAAGCTCGAGATGGTATGCAGCTTCATTGCTGAACTACGCACATGAATGCTAATGTCAAAATATAGGCACTCTTGATGTTCGAGTCCGCGGCGATTGGTTAATTCCATCCTCTATTTTCTCTCGATTCTCGATTCTCTGCGCAATTCTTCGACAACTACACCTGATTGTTTGGACATATTTCGATTCCGAAATCAGCCTTTTGAAACCTGATGTTTTTGTTGTGGATCAACTCAGCGCAGGCTTGCCATGGCTGGCGTACTTTTATCCCAAAAATCGAATTTTGTTTTACTGCCACTTTCCCGATCTCTTGCTGGCACAAGGCCGGTCGGCATGGTGGAAGAGAATCTATAGGATACCATTCGACTTCATTGAGCAATGGAGTATGAGTTTCGCAGACAGAGTGGTGGTGAATTCGGGATTTACAAAGAGCATTGTGGGTAGGGTCTGGCCCGACTTGGTAAAGAAGAAGGATTTGCAGATTGTCTATCCTTGCGTGGATACCAAAGAAAAAACAGGAGTCAATTTTGAGGATGACCCGGTTGCTGCTTGGCATGATACAAATGTCCTGTTGAGTATCAACCGTTTTGAGAAGAAGAAAGATATTGGCCTTGCGATCAAGGCTTACGCTGGTCTAGGGAAGCAAGGTAGAAAAGGCGTGAGGCTCGTTCTTGCAGGTTTGCGATTATCTAAGTATCAACCTAGTAGTACTGACAATAACTATAGGTGGTTATGACTATCGCGTTCAGGAGAACGTAGAATATCACAAAGAGCTTGTTGCTCTTGCAGAATCATTTGATCTCAAAACAGCCACAACAAAAACCATCGTCACGGCCCTAAATGTGCCAGATGATGTTGATGTTTTATTCCTTCTATCAGTACCAAATACCTTGAAAGATATGCTGCTCAAGTCAGCCCGTCTTCTGATCTATACTCCTTCGAACGAACACTTCGGGATTGTACCTCTCGAGGCCATGCTGGTGGGAGTTCCAGTCTTAGCAGCAAACACAGGTGGACCCCTGGAGACAGTAGTAGATGGAACAACAGGATGGCTCTGTCCACCAGATAAGATCGAAAGTTGGACAGCAGTTATGGACAAAGTCTTACACAAGCTATCTGAGAAAGAGCTTAAAAAAATCGGCAATGCCGGCACTGAGCGAGTAAAGAAAGAATTCTCCGATGTCAAGATGGCCGAGAGGCTTGATGGCATTATTGATGAGATGGCGACATCCGATAGAAGAAGCGTTCAAGTGCTTCAATCATTCATTTTGACGATAGGGGTTGTGATTTTCGATGTAGCATTCTATGCCGCATCACAAAATCAGAGTCTGAATGAAAAGCTGGGCAATATTCTTCTGCCCCCTTTTGCGCTAAGTGCGCTTTCTCTGGCCTCTTGGATAGGGTATCTGATCTTTGGAGGGAGCAGATAAAAGAGATGTCAGGTAGCTAAATGAAAGAATTAGAGTAGCACTTACCTCTACTAAATTCGAAAGAAACTAGGAATAGAGTAATATGATACCTGTTTGAAAGAAAATCTTTGATTGCGACATTTACAAGGACATAATTATTTCATTCAATATCTACCCAGTTACATTAGAGATTCTTCTTGTCTAACTCCGAACTCTTGTCTGGCTTTAATAAAGTCTGAAAATTCTTGACCACGTGTCGTTGCATTAAAAGCTGTCCGCCTCATGACAATATATCAGTCTTTCAGCTGTCGTATCTTATTCTAGGAGCTTCAAGATGAAGGTTATATGGCTAGATTCATAGTGTAAGTGGTGGGCGAGATAAGAACAGAACAAGAAAGTATTAAGCTGCTTTTTGTGTTGAAATATAAACTGAACTTGTTTAAGCTTGAGGAAAAAGGATGAAACCAAGAATTGGAGAGGGGCAGTTGGTCATATCCGCTGTCGAAGAACTGTATAGCTAACTTCAACTATGAATAGCTCAGCCCATTTACTGTTTCTTTTTCAAATTCAAAAGTCGTAGAAAAAGCACGGAGATTGTTTCCTTGATGTTCTTACAACTCCAGCAGTGCTACATTGGGGTGTATTGTATTAGATAGAATTTGAATCGATCAAGCCCCAATTTCAGACGGTTGTTCAGACGCCGTTAATAGAGGCGTCAAAGCTTTTAAAATCTTGCACTCGTTCTTGTGATTTTTTTCATGCCAGTCTTTAGTTTGGCATTCCTATTCATCATTAGGTCAAGAAATACTTTCGTCACTCTATCTTGCTTTTCAAGAAAAAGAGAGAGGAGGGAGAAGAAGAGGAGATGAGAAACACACCTTTCCACAATAGTAAACCCGATTACAACCCTGACACCTGTTTAACCTCTCTGTTGTACCACACGCTAGGCATGTTTTCTCCCCTCGTTTCACAACATCTCTTTCAACCACCTCATATAGCACCTCGGAACAGGCGCGAATTACCTACACACACAGGATTAGCATTTCTTTTCGTCTCCCCCCCATTGACCTTTCTTGACCCAACCAACAAACTCAGAAAACATACCACAAACTCCCCCTCCTTCACCTCCAAAAACCCCATCTTCCCCTCCTTTACCCCCTTCCGCCTCGGATTCATAATCACGATTGAGCGCCCCTTCTTGAACCCAGGCATCGAGGGTGGCCCCTTGGATGGATCATAAGCCGGCGGTGATTTTAGTTTGATGGTCAAAGCGAACGGGGCCGACATGTCGTCTGTGACGATGTAAGTTGGAGACGTAGATAATGTCATGTTTTGTGAGATCATGACGATGAGATATTTGGGTCTATTGGTATATATGGTTAGCTTTGTTGTTTATGAGGGAGGGATGGGGATATACGGTGCGTGGACATCGGGTTGGGGGTCGTCGGTGGCTAAAGGGCAGGATGCGAAGGATGGGATGAGGATGGCATTTGAAGGATCATTCCCAGAATAAGTCATTGTGAAGATGGGGTAAATGCAAATGGATTTGTTTAAATGAAAGATGGATTCTTGAAGTGCGTTGGGAAGAGTTGGGATGATATGATACTCAAGAAGTTTCTACTCTGTAACAATTGTGAAACGCTTAGCTATTTTTGGTTAATTTGGAAAGGAGGGGAAGGAGGGGAAGTAGGAAACCCTCTCAGAGGTAGATCTTAACTTAAATTGTATTATTACGACTATAGGATAGCGACATGAAGCAGAACTTAATTTTTAAGGGCTTTCGAAGGGAAGAGTTCGGGGTGGTGACGTGTCACGTGAGATATACCTGGAATACTTACATGGCACTTACCCCTCTGTAAGATTCTGACGTAAGATTGTGTTTTAAAGATCATAGATGCCCTACATAAAGTTCTAAATTATGTTCTATTATCAAATTAGTACAGCCTTTATCCCTCTACAATTCTTTAACAGAACTCCATCAAAATGACGACTCGAGAAGAGACAAAACAATGGATGCTACAAGTACTTAAGTCTAAATGGTATTGTGAAGATCGAGTTTTAACAAAGATCAGGCTTGGGAAGCTTGTTGGTCACCAGATCTAGCTGGAATGTCGGAATTCTTTAAAGATGATGTAGAGTTGTCTGCTTTTACGCCACCGAAGCAAACCACGTGGAAAAGCCTGGCTGAATGGAAAGCAGTATGGCTTACAACTCTCTAAATTATATTTGTATATACCTGAATTAAAGAATTAGCTAATTTCGCGGGTTCTTTTAGCACTTGAAATCAATACACCCCATCATTTCGTGCAAGTCCTTTGACATCGAACGCGTTGGTATTGATTGGTCTCTCTTCCCTCCTACTCTTAAGGGAGCTGACATATTTTAGATATCATTAACAATTCTGACGATTTCTATGCTGCTTGGAGTGCGGAATTCGAGTTGAAGATTCCTGGCCAGGAAGGAGGAATGGGAGGGAAGGGGATCATCTATTGTACGCGAGAGGGGGGAAAGGCGAAGATTTGGACGACTTATGAGGATCCGACCCCTTTTGTGAGGATGGCTTTGCAGGGGCAAATGCCATCTGGGTGAAATATGGGAGTTTCAGGTGTTGTTCCTACAGTTCAATTAGGTGTAGGTAATACGAGGCTCAAATGCTTGGTTTTGTTTGACTGCTTTCAGAGGTGTTTTGACTTCATAGTATGTGACAAAGACTTCGTTCATATAAAGTTAGCGAGGGTTTAAAAGCGACAGGTTCTGCAATTATTCAATTTATACGAGTATACAGTCAAGCGAGCTTTTCAGAAGAGGCACCTGTTTTGACTGGTAGACAATGGATTATGCAACATCGTGTGCTTTCACGTTGAGACATTCGATCTAATATCCCTTACTGCAGTAGTGCTTTGGTAGAATAGATAACTTAAATTATTTAGGTAAAGTTTCTTCAAACTGGGAATAGAATTAAAAATAATTTCATTCTTTACTTCAGCCTTCCTAGTGGCCCCCCTTGCGATTTAAAAGAACCTCATTCTATTTGCAATAGATAAAGGTAAAATTTGACACCTTTATAAGTCAATTGGTAATCTGACTGTGTTTCATTAAGTTTGGTACCCTTGACAAAGGGTGCGGATAGCGTGGAAGCACTGGCAAGTGAAGAAAAGGAACCCTCGCTTTATGTATATCAAATTTTCACAATATGCATAGCGACGACGAGTGTGCCTCAGAACGACTTTTAGCATTTTCTAAACAATAGCTGTATTCACTTTTGACAATGGTGCTGTGTTGAACAGCACCTAAGAACGAGCAAATGCTCAAATCACTAACTCACACATAATACTTCCATGAGAACCAAGCAACCGCAAGCAAGCAAGCAAAAACACACAAACGAAAACCTTGCAACCTTTCAACTCTCAAAGCTCGATCCCATGAGCTTTCTTAACATGCTTAACCATGTCGCTCCTTCTCATCCATCCATTCGCCCCCACACGATCACAGCCGGACTGAGCACATTGAAAGGGATTGGGGTGCTCCTTCTTCAGATGAGCTTGGAGTAGCTTCTTAGTTTCGAAGCTATTCATGTCGACTCGATCGCAGTTTTCGAAAGTGCATGGGAAGAAAGCTGGCTCTCCTTCCTGAGGACCTGTAGGATTATCCTCGATATGGTGGTAGCTGCGAATGTGCTGGCGGAGGTGGTCTTTGCGTTTGAACCCATTTTTGCCGCGATATCTGAAATGAGTTAGGGAAGCTCCTGTATATCGAAAGGAATATGTGTTTCTCATCTGATATGTAACTAGGAAGATCGGCGATGAGCTGTGTACTTACTGGCGACAGTGAGGGCAGGGATGTCTAGGAACATCGGTCTTGTGAATCAGCTGGTGTCGTGTCAAATCGCCACTTTTGGCAAACTCCGAACTGCATTCTAGATATCGGCAGCGGTAGGCAGCATGGCTGGCCTTGATGCCATGTTTATTAAGGGATTCCTGAGTTCCGAACTGTTGCTTGCACTGTGCACATTCGTAGAGCAGATCATTGTGGAATTCCCAGAAATGGCTGCGGGAGAACAAACTACTTAACGACTCTGAACATGCAGAGATGCCGCAATTGAATGAAGCATGTACGCGTGAAGAAGACCAGTGCCGTCTGAGATCTTCGAGGCTCTTGAATTTTTGCCCGCATGTTCGGTCATAACATGCTAGTGCTAGATGATCTGGCGACTTGTCTTTCGTGCAATAGATGTTGGGATTTTCTATACCAAACTGTTGCTCAGAAAGATCAAGCGGCGAGTCGCAAGACGCGCAAGTTGTCCTCCCATAAATAACTCGTTGGCTGCAGTTTTATTAGTGTTCCGGTTTATAGCTGATTGGAGTAGATTTGCCTTACCTGTATCGGTCTAAGCAGATTAAGCTCTGGTTGGCATCGTTCTGATGCACTTGTTTCTCTTCCTTAGAAATATCGTCATGATATCTGTTTTCGATGGCACAAGCATGGACCGGCTGCTGGCTTTCGTACTGGGAATAGTTTGGATCGTTCATGAGTTGTGATGCAACTAGCGGTGCTTCTCCTCTGCTTTGTCGGCGGATCGCCCTTTTTCTGTGAGCATGTCTTTTTTTTTAACTCACCAAAAGGGCTCCTCCAGCTGCCACGGATCCTCCAGCGACAACCAATCATGTTGACGCGGGAAGTCCTCCATGGACATGTATTGGTCGCTCATTTTTTTCTGTGGCTGCTATGCATTAGCACATGTACATGAAAACGTGACATCCAACTCACCAGAAAAGGGCGTTTGAATCGAACGGGTGGAAAAGCAGCGAC
This sequence comes from Ascocoryne sarcoides NRRL 50072, assembly GCA_000328965.1. Taxonomy (NCBI): domain Eukaryota; kingdom Fungi; phylum Ascomycota; class Leotiomycetes; order Helotiales; family Gelatinodiscaceae; genus Ascocoryne; species Ascocoryne sarcoides. The sequence continues at coordinate 309,989 of KB205948.1, read as the reverse complement.
GAAGTTTGCGGTGCTTCGTAGCTAGACGGCGGGAGTGTGGTGGTCATGACGCTGTGGGGGAGGTGGCATTCATATCTCTAGCTGTAGGAACCGTGCTGGCTGCTTTTAGCTCTAGAAGTAGTAAAAAAGGGCGAAAGCTCGTCCGCCTCACTTTTCTCAGCTATGGATCCGTCACAGTCTCGTAACACTGCAGGATAGCGCAGCCTCAAACTTGAAGCCCAACCACTTGAACATTGCTCTGACAAGTTCAAAGGAAGAAGATTTTGACCCAAGTTAAAATATAAAGGGGATAGAAAAATAACATCAAAACGTTAAAACATGGTACCTCAATACTTCACAGAATCAGATCCGTGCCACTGCTTTCGAGTAGTTGAGTTGCCCCTAAGAGCGGGATGGCACTGTAATAGTGGCCGAAGATATACTGAGGAGTTCACTAATAAGTCCACGGGACGCAGAGAACAAACCCAACATGACTTTTATGAAAACACAAGAAAAAGGTAAAAAAGCATGATGAAAACCAAGACAAAGATGCAGGAAAGGTTCGTCGACATTATACATACAACCCCTTTTACACCTCCCAACTCCCCTCATCCCTCCCCAAAAACACCTTATGCACCCTCCTACTGATACTCGGCCCCACCCTCCTATCCGTCACCGCCCCATTGGCATTAGCACACTTTCTACAATCCTCCAGCGCCAGCGGTCCCTCCTCCTCCAAGCCCCTCGCCAGTTCCTGCACAGTCGGATACTTCGCTGCGATGCCGTACGCCGCCCCTGCAGTGATACCGCGGAACTCCTGCAGCATCTTGGTATACGTATCTGAGGCATTATCGCCGCACTTGACTTGACCAGATTCCATGCAGAACGTCGTATTTAGTGCTGAGTTTTGGTTCCTAATGATTTCACACACATCAACATTGATTGGGTTCAGCTAAGGGGGAAGGGGGAAGGGGAAAGAAAGAGGTAGAAGTACTTGTACGGGATCGTAGCAATATGCTGCGTGAAAACACAAATCCACTCCGCCGTCTCGACTGGCACATTAACATGATGAATCAGCGCCTCATGAATAACCTGTAGCCTCAACAACGCATCTTCAATCTTTTCTTCATCCACATATACCGCCGGTTCCTTCTTCTTCCTACCCTTCTGGCCAGCAGTAGCGGGTGGTGGATGATCCAGATGGCTCCTCACGGCCTCAACAAATTGCCGATTCTTCAGGTTCCGATTCTTAGCCATCCAGGGAATGAGACCTTCAATCAGATAGATTATCTTGCAAGAGTCGAATTCAGTCTTGAGCGCCGACACGTGCGTCTCGAGATCGTCTCCTTCCTCTCCCGTAACCAAATCGACAAACTCTCTAGCGTGCATGAGATACAGGATGTGGTTCTCGGGTTTGATATACGGTGCACAAGGTTCCCAGATATCTTCTTCTTCGTTCCATTTTGAATTGACCTTCCTTCTCCATTTTACAATGGGATGCCTGTTATCCCATTCCTGATGTTCGATGTCTAGCTTCTTTAAAAAGGGGATTGTTTGTGCAATAAGGGTCGCATCTAATGAAGACGGGAGATCAACGATCATCTCTGGCGCCGAGATCTTCCTATCTGTTCTCTTTGTATTGACTTTAGCTATAGCTTCAACTCTAGCCTTTTCTTTGGCCTTCTCCAATTTTGCTAAGTCCTTTTGCTCCTTCTCTGCTACTTTGGCACTCAACCTCTCTTTCTTCTTTCTCTCTCTCTCTTGCTTGGCTCTCTCCTTGGCCTCCTCTTTCTCATCCGTAGTTTGAGAGATTTTCGCTGTTTTAGGCTTGCTTTTAGAAGTCTTACTGGAAAGATCATCGATATCACTAAGTATTGTGGAGCCAAGATCCGAATCGTCAGAAAGCTCATCAAAACCAAAGGTAGAGAGTTTATTTGATTTAGCTTTGAGACTTTTTTTGGGAGAGAACTCGTCCAAATCAAGGTCGTAAAAGCTATTCGATTTCCCCTTCTTGCTCCTGGAATCACGGTTCTCCTTCAATTTTTCTGAACGAGCTTCTCCGAAAATTTCATCTTCTGAATCTGATAAACCATGGCTAAATTCGTTAGTTGACCTTTTCCGATTCGTATCCCCGCTCTTCCACTTCCTCTTTTCAGTACCATCGTCCCCATCCTCATCATCCATTTCCCTTAATAGCCTTTCTCTCTCCTCATCTAATTCTCTTAACCTCTTCTCCTTCCTCCTCCGCGCCTCGTCAGCAACAGGATCAGGTGAACTCGTGAATAAAATGGGATCCTCTTCAACGATCTTCCTCCTCTTCAACGCCCCCACATTTGGGGCCCTCGACGTCTTTGTCTTGGAACAACTTTCAATATTGGATATAGATCTACCGAACCCGCTAGACTTTGGTCTGTGCACAGGTAATTGTCTAGGAGAGGAAGATAAATATCTTTTCCTACTTGGTGGAGGAGGGCTAGCAAAAGGATCATCATCATCGTCAACTAGGTTGATCGTGCTATCGAAATCACTTTCATGATAAAATTGGTTTACACTCTTAGCAGCTTCTGTGGTCGTAGACTGAAAGTGTTTCGTCCTATCCATATTTACGCTCGACTTGTGTTCTGAAGTAACTTTTGTTCTAGGCGAAGGCGAAAGTTGAAGCTTCTTTGGAGGAGATGAAGAAGAGTTGCCGTCATCTAGAATGATTATGCTATCTTTAGCAGCATTGGTGGAAGTAGACTGAATCAATTTCGTGGTATTCATGCTCATGCCCAACTTCGATTTTGATGCAACATCCGCCTTAGGTGAACGTGAGAGCCGAAGCTTCTTCGAAGGAGGGGATGCAAGCGGCTCATCCTCATCATCTAGATTGAGTGTGCTATCGAAATCGTCCTCCTTATAACCATACATAAAATCCTTTCCACCTTTCGTAGTATCGATGCTGGTAAACTGGGACTCCTTTGTTATGGTAGATATATTTGACTTCGTGATCTTCATATAGGCCTTTGTCGTATTGGCACTGGTACCTATACTCGATTTCGACTTCATTGATTTTGGATTTATTGACTGCGAGGTCGTGCTTGTAGAGGATTTCGATAACGCTTTAGCATGTGGTAGGGAACCAGCAGGAGAAAGCTGAAACCAGCCATCATCGTCGTCTAAATACTGTGGTGCTGTAAAGGCTGAATACTTCGAAGGAGCGGGCACTGGCTTGGGCACTCCCGATGTTTCTTTGCTTGAATCTCGTCGTGGAGGAGGCAACTCGGGCTCTGGCGAGGAGGAGATGAGGTCAATGACTTCTGGCATGTCGGGGATAGATGCTCCGCTATCATCAGTGATGCTCCAAATGGGATGCGTTCAGTGTGAGGGGATTGCGCGAGTGGTTTGTCCGTGTCCGATCGCGGTTATCTAGATCATAGTCGCGTTTTTATGCGTGATCACGTGGCGAAACAATTGAGGCTTGCTTGCTCGATTTCCTTTTAGATGTCGAAGCCCTTAAGGGGGAGAATAACATGCGATTCTCGCAGTCAAAGTGAGAGTTAAGTTTAAACCCATCAATCGTTTAATTTAGCAATGATGCCCTAAAGCAATCACCACCGCTGTGAGCTGCTGGTGAGCAACTTGGAAGGTAAAATATTTACAAAAAGCTAGCACCTCCTCAAAACCAGTCATAACAATAACGCCAGTATCAATGCTAGGGGTATGCGCGCCGCCCTCGAGACCATATTCTTAAACGCCTATAAAAATGCAAGAGGCCAGCCACCCGTCCTTTCCCCTCATACCCCACCCTACCAAAATAAACGCATAGAAATAGACTTCATCCTCCACTCGTAACCCTTGCAATCAATAACTCATTTCCCCCTCGTCATCCCCTTCTGCTTCTTCTTCGAACGTTGAATCCCCACCTCCATTCCCATTTTCAACCGCAATTGCCATTTTGGCTCGAATGTCTTTTTGGATCGCAAGAAAGTAAGTTCTCAGGCTCCGAAGACCTCTCAAAAAGCCCTTATCTGGAGAATCCGGATGTCTTGGAGCACACGGTCGATTTCCCTCCCTGATATCCTCCTTCGTCACACAATTCGCAAAGTCCGCAATTTTGAAATCGATTTCCTTTCCCTTCTTCTTCACATCTTTTTCCGTCGCCGCGCTATCACTCTCGTCCTCTACCGACACCTCCCCATCATAAAAGATCAATAGGCTAGCCGCATAAAAGCGATAGCCGTTCAAACTCCGTATCAATGCCTCCAGCTGTGTGAGCTTGTCTAAAATAATAGGAATATGGCGCAAAACACTCGAGTAATCAACACCATCATACAAGAATCGAGTAAGCGCATTTTGGAATTCCACACCAACTTTAAGGTCACGACCGAAATACTTGTCCTGAAAAAGATAAGTCTGAGTTTTAGCATCCCAGACTTGCAATCCACAAACTCGAACGCCTAGTTGTTTGGAGGTCGTCGACTCGCATTTCCGCCGCTGTGATTTCTGTTTCTTCTCATCAGCATCTACACCATACTGCCGAGTTCCCATTTTTAGATCCATGATACAAGGGCGCTTCATGCCTGCCGTCAAGTCCTCTAGTAATAGGAAATACTCCACACGTGAGTCTGGTTGGGTCTGCGCTTCCTTTGGATTGACGGGCCTTGGTACATCCAAAAATCGTGGCAACTTAGGCGCAGTAGTTGGAATGGTTCCGGAAGTGTTGTTAGTTGGCTCAATTTCCTCTCCGGGCTTATCGAAGTCTTCCTGTGGACCTGTCCGTGAGGGGAGTGGAGGTTCCGATCCTGGTGAATTTGTTCCAGTCCCAGAGGGGCTTTTCACGGTTTGAACTGGATCCGGATCCATGGGGAACATGTCTTCAGCATCGCCCTTGTAACCAGCATCATCAGCTTCCTCATACCACTTAAGGTTGCCCCTATCATCGCTTACCTCTGGAGGCTTGCGACGAAGGCCGCCACTTGAGTAGCGGCGTTTCGGTTTACCATTAAGGGCGTCTGTTTGGAAGGGGATCTCAGCCTCTGGTGCACTAGTACCAGATTTCTCGTCAAACTCCATTCCGCATTCAGCATCGCCATTACTGGGCTCACTCTCTGTATGACGGTGTGCTGGAGTTAATGGAGTCATTCCTAACGTACGCTCTGCGGCAGTCCTCATGGCTTGCTTCCGGATGGATTGTTCCGGCGGCTGCTGACTGGGACCCGCATTTTGCTGAATAGATAGGAGACTAGGATCTGAACTGGAATTGCGTAGACTAGGTAGATTTCCGTCTCGGTGGCGCCCAAGGTGAGATCGACCGTGTGATGCCGATTTTTTATGACGCTGGATGGGAATAGGCTGCCTGAATGCTTCAGAGAAGACTTCTGTCCGTAAATCCTTGTTTACGTTTGTCTTACCCCAACTATGTACAGGTCTTTCCGGTAGTCCTGGTCGCGTTTGGGAATTATTGACCTGTGGTACAGAACTGACCTCATTTGTCACCCACGCAGAACTTGAGGTTATGAAACTGTCACTCTGCGAGCGATGCTCGGGAGCTACGAGAGGTGGAGTGGACTTCAAGAAAGCGGAGGGTATGATATGCCTGTTATCAACAAATGTGACAGTGGGTACTGGCTGAGCTGATGATAGTGACTGACTGATCATCCTGCGATGTTCAGGCCGTTCATCATCGGCAGACACTTGGCCGTTGGGAGCAGGAGCCCCAAAAACTTTGTTTTTGACTTCCCCCGATTTTTCGGGAGCGTTGTCTTGACGATCATTATTCGCTTCGGGACCTTCCCTTCTTGAGGATCTACGGCGAGCTTGCTTCTCGAAAGTAACATTGAGAACACCAATGTATCTGAAATAAAATTGAGAGAACTCCGTTAGCATATAATACAGATAGGCAGGTTTGGTCGTGGCGTCTTGGTAAAGACTCAGCTTCAAGATCGGTGAGGCAGAGGGTGAAAAGAAAAGTATATATACCTCGGCAGAAATTTAAGTAATTTCGGATGGTAACGCTCGATTCTTTCGTAAAATTCATTCTCGCGGTTGTTGAGTTGCTTACATACGGCTCGCCTTGAGAATCGCCACATGGTTGTGTGTCCCCCAACTTGGTGCCGGTAGGGTATAAGCTCGACTACTTCTAAAGGTAGTTTCGGTGCTTTGCTTTGAATATCTTGTTCTCTTTCTTGTGCTCTTTCTTGGGGTTTAAGATTATTATCAATGCGAGGGTTGTACACAAGAGAACCTGTAGGGGTGGTCTCTATATCAGTCACACCAGATTCGTCGTCTGTCGTTTTGTAATCACTCTCGTCTTGAGAAGGCTCTGAAAGAACTTGGGGAGTCGGACGCGAGGATTTGGACTCATCGAATTCGCTTGGTTGTCTTTCGAGTGATAGAGGTAGGAGTGGCTTTGATTTGAGCTCCTGGCCGAGATATTTTTCGTCGATATCACGTGATGGCACTGCGTGCTCTTCGAGCCATTCTTGTGTATCCGAGGTGTTCTCTTCGTCTTGATCTTCGGAAGACGGTCTGCCATCATTCAATCTACCCCTTGATCGTTCGGGCGATTCGTGGGGTGCTTGATGTGGCACAAAAAGAGCCGACGCAATTTGTTCCTCTCCCGAATCTTCCTCATCTTCTGCACTCTTATAATGGACTTTCTTCTTATTTCGAGATTCGTCGTCGAGACGGCCAGAGGACTTCTCAACATTTTCTTTGGTAACCTTCCCCTTTTCGGCCTCCGGAACGGAAATGCTTCGAGAAAAAGATGAGCCTTTAGACGCACCCGGAGTTAAATTGTGATGTTTTCGAATGTCAGCGAGCAGCTGGGGTGGCATACTCTTCGATTCCTCCGTAGAGACCGTTTGAATTGTATAGGATGCATCCAAGTAGCTTGTCCCGGGGGCCAACCCCACCGTGGGATTCATGATGGGTTCGGGCTCAGAAGTGGGCTTTCCAGACTCGGTGGGACACTGCAGCTGAGGATTCGAGTGCCCACCTGGCGTAGAAGCTGAGCTACTCGCGATATCTTCGTTGTCCTGTTGCTTTGCAGATTCTGGGCTGGCATGTTCTTTGCCGTGCGGGACTTCCTCCTTCGAATGTCCTCGACTTTTGATATCCCGTAATTTTGGCCTGGTATCCGGCAACCCTTCCTTGAAGAAACGTAGACTGTGGCTTGCTTTTCTGCTGCGATTATTTGGTTCCGCACCAGTAAGAGCTTCATTGACAGATTTCTCAACCTGGCCCACTTCCTCGTCGTCGTCACTTCCTTGCCCGCTGATAGACCAAGTCTTGTTAGAGCCAGTGGGAGGATGAGCATCTCTCCAAGACCTATACTGGGCCCGCACATCATCTGTTGGTGGATTGGGGGATAATGGGTCTGCAGGTGTATCGTTAAGGACAATTGGAGGACTTGTCATGCCAGTATCCCCAGGATTAGTAGAAAAGGTACCTTTGGGAAGGGTATGCACTCTTCTCTCTTTGTCTGTCCGCTCCAAAGATGTGCCCCGACCTTTGGCTTTGTTGAGATACTCGCGATGGTTCGTGAGGAGGGAGTCGACATTTTGAATATTATGAAAATTAAAATCGTTTATAGTGGATGTTGGCGTGCCCCCAAGACTAGCAGCTGCTCGAATATTTCCTCCAGGAAACGATGCGACTACCGCCATGTTGCCTGTTGGACTCTGTGCTCCGTCTCTGTTATTTATGCCATTGTGCGCTTGCAGCTCCCCATGTGGACGTGATCGATTGGACGGTGTCTCGTGAGGATCAGGACTCGTGCTCGTGTTCGCAGGTTGACCGTCCTCCTCCTCGAGGGTGTGAAGTCCGTGTGTGAGCAGAGAGACGGAGGAGGATTTTGTTCTTGAAGGACGAACCCTTCTTGGATCCAGCACGCCTCTGCTTTGTTCGCCATCGTGGGGACTGTGCTGGCCCGGCCTACGTCTCAGCTCGGCGGCGCGTGCGGCATTTTCGGACTCAGGAGGGGAAGTTGACATGAGGCGGACATCTATCGAGTCGTCCTGCAGTGTGGGCGGTTGATTCGACAGTGTTGGGCCTCAATGGCAAATTGGTTGGAAATTGCAATCGGGATCGGGAACGACGAGATAAGTAACACGGCTTGAGATTGGAATTGCCGGGTAAGAGGCGAGAGGAGAGAAAGGCACGAGAAAGCCTGTCGGCACGGTGAGAAGGATCACGTTTTGTCGGGGTGGGTTTGTATGGAATGGAATGTTGAGGCCGATTGGAGTTGATATTTTGCACTATTGCCCCCTTCCGTCTGGGTAGCGAATCCCAGAAGAAGCGACGGCGGGATGGGGCAGCGATGGCAAGGAACATCGTCATCGCCCACAAAGGTTCCATCGGTGAGGGGGCACCAGTGGGCTCATCTCTCGCACAAGGTTTTTATACTTACGATACGATACACAATGGAGGAGCGTACTTCGGTACTTTCGTACATAATCATCGTTAATTATCCTGGGGATCAACTACCGGCTACGACGAAAGCCCCGAGCGTGAGCTGCTAGGCTCGGAGATCCGAATGGTGCTATACAGCGACAGCAAGCGATGGCAGGAAGCCGAAACACTTCTGCGCAACACAGACTGGTAACCTTATATCGCCCTTTCGATCATACAGTAGCCACCTGCGAAGGGACGCGTATTCGGTATTCAGTCCTCCGCACCCACGGGAGCGTCTTCCAACGCCCCGGTTCACCGTCGAGAAAGTCTATTCCAGCCTCCGGCCCAATCATCTAGCCAACGTGGCAATCAAGGAATCATCCATTGACCGCCTTTCCTTTGAGTCTTGCTCTATTACTTATGGAAACCCGATGGCAGGAAGAGCAGATGGAGAGTCTATCCAGCGGAGAGGTCTCACACCATGCCTGCGTTGTCAATTGAATCTGAAGAAACGACGATTGGAGAACCCAGGGAAAGCTCCAGCTTACCCGGTCCCCTTGCATGTACCCTGGGAAGGTTTATAATAATGATGCGATATATACATATCACCGCAGAGGGTAGTATAGGAGTGCTAGTTCGACCCACGTAATCACTAGGAGAAGTAACACTCTCGACAACGCTCATGGAAGCGAATCTATCACCCCGGGCATGAGCGTCAACTGGAAGATGGAAGTTTGGAAGGTAAGGAGCAATCGGATACAATGCAATGCATAATTGGGTATCTATCGCAAGACCATTGGTACTAGCCGTGAACTCCCATGCTGTATATAGATTATCTATTAATCCAACTCGTCCCCGCCTGAATCATTGCGCAATATCTTTTGGCACCAACTACACCAGTCCACATAAATTCCCACTCCTGAATCCAGCACTCTCTCGACGAGAAGTAGACTCCGCTTCCTTGCTCTTCTGAATCTCGATTTCGATGGACCAATCCTGTAGAAAACTGCCTGCTTCCCCAAGTGCCTCTTCCATGTCGAAGCTGGCCAAATCATCATGGGCGTTCCGCCCATGTGCGGGTTCAGAATTGACATGCCACGGGTTATGCTGAGAGTCTCTGAAGATGGTACTATCACTCATACGGTTCTTGGGGCGCCGAGAAGGGGTTGTAAGGAGAGTTGCTGCTTGAGCCGTCCGTCTCGATGATATTTCCTGGTCCGCAGCTATAAAAGCTTCCGCTTGGGCGCCAAATGCCGGACTACTTCCTACAGGAGAATTGCCGTTTTCGGGAAGAACATGTGGGCATTGCCTGGGCAATCTCGCGGCAACAAAGTGGTCGATAGACTTATTGAGAGTAGTGTTATCATCGTTGAAGGTATCATCGTAGTCATCCTCATCGAGCAGCTGCTCCGAATTCTGGGGTGGTGGAGGCGCCGGCCTGCGTTTTGTGCGGCTTAAAGAGCTTTCTGGCTCGCTATTAATTTGCTCCGGGGACGGAAGTATACCAAATGATACGCGTTTCCGAGACTTTGTAGGCGATGGCTGTCTCGCAGTATTCATCCATGGGTTTCTTGTGGTAACGTCGACAAGCACTTGGCTATTCGTCAGGTCGGTGAGTTGAATTTGTGAACACGGGGGCCTAGAGAATGGAGGGGAGCTCTGGAAGGCGCTGAATGGCATGATGCTGCGCTCCCGAAGCGGCGAGTCGTGTTCATGTTGCTGCCAGGGACGTGCGGCTGCAGCAGATATACTTTGCATCGGGGTGGCTTCCTCTGCTAAGGAGTGACCGGGATCCAAACTTGCTTCCGGGTTGGAAATGCATACTCCTTGGTGGACATTTTCAGGTGAGAATGGTAAAGAAATTGGTTCGCTATTCTCGGCTGCCCATGGACTTTGTAATTTACAGCCGTCTGGGAAAAGTTTATTGTCGATATCAGCCGGATCGCGAATGGGTATATCTATATTGTTAGGAATGGATATATTTGTTTCGAGATTTTCGGCTTCAGTGTCTACATTATTTTGTCGACTTTCAAGGTTAGCTGTAACCTCCTGGTCTACTTGAAAGCCGTCTTCGGAATTGAGATCATTGGGCTCTTCATAGTCTTGCCAATTTCCATCCTGTTGAAGGTCATCCTTTTGTATTACCCGAGAATCATCATCTGAATCAAGATCGTCAAATTCTTCAGATAATGCTTGGGAGAGTGCTTGTTGAATCATGTCCATGTCATCCTGAAAATACGGTTGAGCATAGTTTCCTTCACTGGAGCTCGTGTTTCCGCATTTTATAGCTGCGGTTTCGCACATTTTTGAGGACTTAATAGATATTCCACCTGACATATTGAGTGTCATGTTGTATGGCTGTGTGCTACCATCATTTAAATCAAGGATAGGCAGTTGCATACTGCTGGGTACTAGTGACTTGTTTGGGCTTTCAGGTAGAGCTGGTAATGTTTGGGGTTGGGAGGGGTGTGCTGCGAATGGAATATCTGGTTTCTCTGGGCTCTCTTGAGATGGGTTACTTGATTTTGTAGCAGAGCCAGCTAGATCAGTCTCCCTTGCGGGAGTTGGTCCTTCAAATCCCTGGCGATTAATTATTATAGTAGCATTGGTGAGGAAAGATGAGTTATAGATGATGTCGTCTATTGTATCCCGGTCTTCGTTAGAAAGGTCGCTGTTTGAAGGGGCCGCTTCTTGCACCTCTGGGAGTTGTTGAGCCATGCCGGAATGTGAGGTCATAGAATCCCTGATGATGGCATGACCTTTAGACGTGGCTTCTCGTGGTGTTTTGCATGATGAATTCAAAGTTTGGATCGTTGGGCTTGGATCGGACTGATGGTGGTTCAGGCTAGGATTCGTGCGTCTTCTTTTCTTTCTCAACTGAAATTCTTCAACATTGTAGGATGACGGTGCCACCTCACTGACAAAACTAGTCTCATCCTCATAGGTTGGGTCTATTTGTTGATAGCATGGAGACGTGGTGTTGGGTGGAAGCCTTGGTAGTCTGTTCAGGGTCGAATTTGACCTTACTGAACTACGACAGCCTGTATTTGTAGCAGAAGACCCATATTGTCGGTTTGTAACCGGTCTAATAACATCTGCTTCGTATTTGTCTGTCGCACGGTCTAGTAAGGAAAGGCGACAAGGTTCCGCTGGTGTTTTCTGCGCCTTGCTCTTAGGACTTCGCATTTCTAATAGAATAGCACCCTTCGAGTCCCGACGCGGGTAGTTAACAGCATCTTCTTGTAGGGGAGTCGTTTTTATTTCTTGCTCCAAGACATGATTTCCAAAGCGTGAAGACTTTCTTGTCTTGGTTTGGTTTCCTGGAGGTGATTTTGTGGTCTGGTTTTTATTCCCAAATGCACCTGGCGCCATCTTCGATTTCGCCTGAGGTATATCGGGAAAGCTAAATCTAGAACGTGATACATGGTCCTTCTGCTTGTGTTCCGGCCTAGCTGGTTTTGAGGGATTCTGGAATCGCTGACGTTCTCTTGCTGGAAGCAGCGCTGCCAGCGGAGTGGGCGTCGCTATAGCAGGACCATTCCATCGTGCTCTTTTCGAAACGTAAGACCCTTTTAGCCATTCCAAATCATCTGGTCTTTTCGCCTTCCTGGGTTCTGCCCTATTTGTATGTGGTGAACCAATACCGTGTGTCTCCATCGAAAATTGGCTAGGTTGGCGATGGCGTGGTTCGGTAGGTATATCTGATCCTCCATAAGCCCCTGAAGTGTCATCTATAATGTTATCTCCTAGTGAGGCTTCAATGCTATCGTCGATGGTCTCCTGTTCTCTGATATCTTCGTCAGCAGATGAGTGACCTTCGTTCTCGGCCTGGCTATCATCTTCCACAGATTGCATGATATTCCCTTCTATAGACATCGCATCTGCTTCAGCCTCCGCCGATGCCCGGCACCACGCAATGGCATCTTTGTTGCTTAGGTGATCAAGGCCAAATTGAGCCACTCTCCTTCGGACATTCCCCTTGGTGAACATCATCTCCTCAAGGTTCTCCGGCTGCCACCAATCTTCCACCTTTCGCGGATGAGGGCGCCATGGATTGATCCAACCGCTTTCCTCGGTGAAAGGCCCCTTCAGCCTCGCAGACTCGAGGACGGGTAGTTGCCCAAGAAATACCCTTTGTGCCTGCTGTTCATATCGAAGTCGCTTTTGTTGAGTTTCTTCTGGCGCTTCTTCTGTGTCAGATCCAGGACAGATGATGTCTTCTGGGTTATATGCTGGTGTGAAGTGGAAAGGCTCCTCTTGTCTGGCAATGTCACTGCATGACAAAGAACTGCTGTGATAATTCATGGTCAAACTCCTCAAAACTTGTATATAGAGACTTTCGTAACAGCATCGGATTGATGGCGGGGTGTGAGTGCCTAAAATTGCCGGTTCTTTGGCGTTGGTGTGAACTATCGATCTTAGGGCAAGTCAGGTTGACGTGGTGACCGCGTTGGCGATTTTTCGTGTAAAGTGTTGCACGTGAACATGAGGTAACTACATGCTCAGTGGCAGAGAAACGTAGAGATGAGAAGCATCTTCTGAGTAAGAGCCCAGTATTTCACGAAGCTAGTGCATGAAACTTATGGCTTGGGCAAAGGGAATTTGACAGAATTGTAATATTCCTACTTAGCAAGGTACACTACATTAATGTAAGTCACGGTTTAAATTTGGTCCAGCTTCTAGCATGAAACCGCTACCATCTCAAGGCTTGAAGTGGATTCTACGGAGCAACAGGGAGTAAGGTCAAAGCACTTTTGATCCACAGAGGGGAAGACAAATTTGCGGCCAAAAATAAACGCATACCGGTAGATTGATTGTGTTGATCGTGGTTGCCCCGCCAACTAGAGCGCAATCGCAGATTGTCGACGCGACGGAGCAGATCGAATTCAACCCAATACGCATACGCGTTTAATCATTGAATTATTATCCGCAGATATCATATACTCGAAACTGTCAAAGCCTTTCGAGAATCTTTCATTGCTACGGAATTTCTACACTATAATTCACTAACTCGAGTACACCCACCTTAATCGACTGTCGCATTTGACTTATGGCCCACATCTAAATCCGCAACCATCTCTGAAGGATCACCAACATCGCAGGTCGCAGGTCGCAGGTCGTAAGTCGCCAGTCGCAAGCTGCAAGTCGTGATGGAGCATGCTTGGCTGGACTCTCTTTCGGAGGATTGGGTCTCACAGCCTCGATCAGCTGGCTCTCCCGCGCCCTCATTGCCTTCTCTACCAAACAGTACTGCCGACTTATCAGATCTCCAAAGCACCAGTCGGACTCAAAAATCCAATCCTAAGAAACAGCCGTGGGCTGCGATTCCCGACAGCAGTAATAGCCCCTTGAGCGAACGGAGCCAGAATGAAGCCAACCTTCCCTTATCCCAACGAGGCATGCGCCAACCTTCCAAGCTCCGCGCAGAGCTCACGAGTAGTGCTCGGGGACGACGATTGTCTCGAAGGATGTCCGCTTCTACCACACAATCAAACAAGGCCAGTACTATTCACCACAAATCTGCGAGTCTGTCTCCCAAAAAATTGAACGAAACCCCAGAATGGAAGAGACGACTCTTGCACGGCGATGTTGCATATGGTGAGCAACGCGATCTATTCAGTCCCGCTGGCCTGGAGAATATATTTCGCGCGCCCCCTTCTCAAACGCCATCCCCAATCAAGCTCCCTATTAGGACCTTCGGTGATGGCAGTATAATTATGCCCTCAAGTCCTCCAATCTACAATACCGGACGAACAAGGTCTCAAACAGGCCCCTTGGGAGATATGGATGAAATTCCAGCGGAAGAGGAGGTGCGAGAAGAAGAAGCACGGTATCGCCAGCAACCGCGAGCAATGACTTATAAACTTATGGATTCGGACGGGAGCGAATTTTCTAGGGATGACTTAAGCCGAAGCAGCAGTTTCCAGCCACGCATGGCAAAGTCACAAGTCGATAGGAAGAATAAGAGAGTACCCTCTGAACTCGGGTCCTCAATAGCTAATCATTCAAATGATCTGGACAAAGGAGGGCGAACTGTTAGTGGGCAAAGCGACATTCGTAATGAAGATTTGAGCCCCATCTACATATCAAGGAATAATACGACAGATAGGAACAATGACTACACCCCTTCGAGTGTTGCTTCAGATGAGTTGAAACGCCGCTTAGAGAAAGTGCAGGAAGAAGACAATCCAATGCCAACTGTCGAAATTCCAGATAATACTTCGCACGCTCTTCCGGTTGACGAAACAACAGAAACCGACGACTTTGCTCGCAATGGTCGTTTTGTCAATGTTCGTCGGGGCGGGTTATCACAAGAAGGTTCCTTTCAGAAGCGCATGTTGAGTCCTTCGTCTCTACCGGCCATTGATGAGTCTGCAATGTTGCCCGAAGAGTCTATACAAGCCAGCACGCCTAAGCAGCTACCCAACGTCAGAAAGACGAGAGTATCAGAGGAGAATTCTCCGCCACAGACAGTTCAACTCCCACCAGCTGGGCCAGAAACTCCACCTCCTGGTAGCCCAGCGAAATCTAATGGAAAAGAGCAGAAAAGTAATTCTGGGAGCCCGCTCAAATTATTTGGTACTCATGACACATTCACGAATCAGAAACTACTCAGAAGGTTGAGCCAATTCGAAGGAAACCTTGAAGAAAAAGACAATTCTTTACCAGCCAATTCGACATCTGAATCCATTCGAACCGATTTGAACGACGCCTTTGTTGCTGCATCTAGTCCTGAAAAGACGTCAAAGCAGCAACCCCAGTCTCGCCAACGTAGCTCAAAGAAAATAAATAGCTTCGGAGAAGGAGAATTAGATACTTTTCAATTTAGCGAAGACTTAACTTACGATTCTGTAAGACCTAGAGCCGAAGACGACGATGACGACGATGACGACGACAAGGAAAATATATCTCTCTCAACTCTGAACCCTAATTCCCAGGTCCCGTTCAGATTTCATCTCGAACCATCTCCTGCCTTGGAGGAAGATGTGGTAGTACATCGGCGAGGCAAATATACAACTACGACAACCACGACAGAAGAAACAATCAAGACCAAAATTGGGGTTCGCCCTGGCACTGCAAGTAGCTCGAGCAGCTCTACCGACATACCAACTTCTCAAACACTAGAAAACCTCCAAACACCTCGGAAGCAAAATGGAGACTCTGAGGGGAAAAGACTACCGAAATCTCCATTGAAAGACCCAACCCCCAAACGGCGGAGGACCTTGCACGAGACCGAGATGACATGGACCGAAGAGGGTACAGCTGAACAAGACTCTACTAGAGACACTCATCAACAAATGCAATCAGTGCTTAGCAGGAAACGCAAGGATGCTAGACATGATGATGATCAGCAAGCTGCAAACCCAAAGGTACTTGCCATGCGGCAGATATTAAGACCTCGAACCCCTACTCCAAG
This sequence comes from Ascocoryne sarcoides NRRL 50072, assembly GCA_000328965.1. Classification (NCBI taxonomy): domain Eukaryota; kingdom Fungi; phylum Ascomycota; class Leotiomycetes; order Helotiales; family Gelatinodiscaceae; genus Ascocoryne; species Ascocoryne sarcoides. The sequence continues at coordinate 294,217 of KB205948.1, read as the reverse complement.
TCAAAGGAGTAGCCAACAGCGTGAAACAGCACCTTTCTTGGATATAGGACAGACTTCAACAGAGCGAGCGAGAAAAGTACAGGAAAAGAAAATTGCTCAGGTACAAGCTGAGCTCGATTCAACTGACCCTGTGAAATACCCCATGACACTTGGGAAAGGGCCTCCTGTCCAAAACGAGAGCCGCATAGGCTCAGTTACCACAGAAGACTTTTTGGACGAAGCGAAAAAGATTATGGCTGGTATTCGGGGTAAGGCGCGGAGCGGGTTAACGAGCGTCGAAGAATCCGAGTCTGAGAATGATCGTATTCAATCTAGCCAAGAAGGGACTCAAGAGGATGAATTTGAAGACTCTTATCAAGAATCAACCAAGGAGCCTTTCTCTAGGCCGCCTAGTCGAGAAGGCCAGCCACTGCAGAGATTGCCCAGGAAACAGGAGGATCCTGCCGTTCTGGATCACCTGCGCAAGTACCAGGAGATGAGTGACATGAATTACATCATGGCGTCATCCATGAAGTCGATTACAATGATGAAGGAGGCAGCTCAGACCGCTAAGGATATTGAACGGTTGACTGAAGAGACCATTTCAAGGAGTTCTGGTCGGATTGTGCAAGACACAATTCAGAGCGAGCCCCCTAATATTATCATTTCAGAGAATCCTGATTCATTACATAAACGAAAGTACTCGAGATCCACACTTCATAACAGCACAGAGGAGCACCACGAGCCTGAGTATCCGTCCAATGGGTCAAACGCAAGCCAGTCAACAACCTCATCGATACCCACAGGATCTTCGAGAGGTTCTGACTCCCGTCGCGTAATTGCACCGGAAACTGTTTTCCACCTGATTCCGGAAGAACTCGCGGGGATGGTCTTTGACCGGGAATTGAATAAATGGATTAAGAGGAAAACTGTTAGTGGTCAAAGTGTTGGTGGGAATTTTCTCCCATCGGATGAAACCGAAGAGGACCCCTTCGGAGATATTCCTGATCTATCTGTCGATGAGACACAGGAAAGGCTAAGACTTAGGGCTGTTGCAGCAAAAAAGAAGGAAGATGCACGGGTGTCTGAACAACTATATCCCCCCAGTGGGTCTAAAGATCAACAAGAGGCGGGGCAAGATGCTTTCGACAATCACCGTAGCCTTCGCAGTGCTGCGGGCCGTTCCTCAGCATCAGAACCTTCGAAAGCCACTGAACATACATCAAGTGACTCGGGCACCACCAGATTGACCTCGTGGGGAGAAGAAAGCACCAGCACAACAAAAGCAAGGCATCAAATGAGCAATGGCGCATCAGATCACAGTAGCCCAAGGCGACACGAAGCCCAGGAAGTAGTCGAGGAGGAAGTTGAGAGGGAGATTTCTATTCTGGAAGATCGTGTGGATTCCAGTCCACATCGACGAAGAAATGTGACAATAACATTTTCTTCTCCTTTAGCGTCCATCATCCAAGCGCCAGGCTATGACGAGGAGACTAAACATGAACATCAGCCGGAGCAGGGCAGTGAATCCGACAATGATGAATTTGGGAATGACAGTGTCATCGTAAGCAAAAGGCGGACCAACCAAAGGACAAGTTCAGGTAAGATACGCAGTGCATTTCGCAGTACGTCTCGAAGCGCGTCCCGACGGCTGTCTCTTGGGGGTCATCAATTCTCAGCCAGGCCAGTATCAAGGATTGATGAGCAGGATGAAGAATCTTTCCACAAACTCGGGGGCGATCCAGATCAAAGTATCAGCGTCCTCGTCACAGCAACAGCACCTTCAAACTCAAGGCTTGCGTCAAGCGTCGTCCTGGCTACTCCAGGGCGGCCGTCTCACCAAATTGGAACACTGACTCTCACACCTCTTTCAGACTTCACCGTTCACTATGCCGATATATCCCTTGGCCTCGATGTCAGTTATGTTGAAAAAGGCCAACGTCATGTCCTCGGCAATGGCGAGAAAAGAGCACTTTCACTATCCATCAAGGAGTTAGTTGAGAAAATTACCGAGGTTGAGCCCTTCGAACCATTCTGGGAGGATCTCAAGGAGCTTGATCTAAAAGACAAGAGACTCACCAATCTCCATAAGCTTGATGAATTTTGTGAACACCTTGAAGAGCTTAATGTGTCTCATAATCAAATTGGTCAATTAGATGGTATTCCAAGAACAGTTCGTCACCTCCGCATATCACACAATTATCTGACGGATTTGGCTGCTTGGGGTCACCTCAGCAATCTGCAATATATTGATGTCTCCAATAACGAACTGGAATCTTTGTCAGCCTTAAGATCTCTCGTTCATCTAAGGAGCATACGGGCTGATAATAATAAGCTCCAGTCATTGGAAGGTATAGGACAACTTGATGGATTACTCAGTCTCCGATGTCGCGGGAACCAAATCCGACTCATAAATGGTCTCGGTACGAGACTTCAACGTCTGGCAGATCTTGATCTCAAGGACAACCACATTGCCGACGTTTGTAACCTCCACGAACTACAGTCTCTATCGAGCCTTAATTTACAAGGAAACTATCTGGACAATTTTTCGATTGACGACTCCGAGACTATGCCGAATCTGAAGCATCTCAAACTGTGCGGCAATAACCTAACATCAATTGACGTCAGCCGTTTTCCGAACCTTAGGCTTCTCTATCTCGACGAAAACCGCCTGGGCACTGTAAATGGCCTCCTCAAAACCAAGCACCTCGATAGCTTATCTATGCGAGAGCAGCAAGCTGGCGCCGTACTCAACCCCTCATTCTTATCGCAAGCTTTCGAGGTACGCAAGCTTTTCCTGTCTGGGAACCTCCTCCATACTTTCGATCCCAAAGTCGACTTCCTCAACTTACAATACTTGGAGCTTGCAAATTGTGGCTTGGAATCTCTTCCCGAATATTTTGGCCAGCTGGTGGCAAATACCCGAGTTTTAAACCTGAACTTCAACGCCTTGCGAGATCTCGCACCATTGCTTGGGATTGTTAGGTTAAAGAAGCTTCATGTAGCAGGGAACCGACTACAGAAGTTACGGGCAACGACCGATGTTTTGAATCAGTTCCGGAGCATGACGATTGCGGATTTAAGAGGAAATCCACTGACTTTAGGATTCTACACACCGATGGTAGAGAGTACGGTAGTAGTGAGGGAAGGGATAGATGGCCAGCAGGAAAAGGAGCCGTTCACGTTGGGGGCTGCGGATGCGGAGAGGGATGGGAAGTATGCCGTGAGGTTAGATATGCAAACGAGGTTGCTAAGGAGGACGTATGAGATGATGGCGTTGAGGGGATGTGAGAGATTAAAGGTGTTGGATGGATTGGTGGCTGATAGAAGGGTTATGACAAGTGAGGACGAGGTTTGGGAGGAGCTCGTCAGGAGAGGTATTCTACTTGTTAATCCAGAGAAAGCTCAGAGGATAAAAGAGAGGAAGGAATCTGAAGATAGAGAGGAGGGTGTATGTGAGACTCTGAGGAAGGATACTGTAGGGGTTGAGGAGCAGAGGACGGGAAGCGAGGAGAGGTGGCAGGCTGAGGATAGCTTTGCATGAATGGGCCTGTTGGCTTGCCATGTGTTATGAATTATGAACATGGGGTTATTGTATGATAGCGTGGTGTTGGTGGTATAAGCATCTGCTTTCGGAAGGGGGCGTTTGGGGGGTTCGAAGTATTATTGTGGGGTGGGTTATGAAAGGGGATGCAGTTGTGAGGGAACATTGCATGGAAAGGGGGCATGATATTATGATTTGAGTAAATGTCTGGGACACTACTGCCGATTGCGCAGTATACGAAATAAGAACCCTTATTCTTTAAGTCTTAAGTTTATGTTTGACTAGTCCCTTTAAGAGTGCATCATATTTCATTCCTTGAGTTTATGAGTTCCTGTTTCTGACTTGGCTTTCTTGCTACCATAGAGCCGAATACGGGCCGAGCAGGGGAGCCCGGGTATATCGTACCGGTAATTCCTCAGCCCTATCTTTCCACCTATTCCGAAGCAACTTACTATTTCCTAACCTAATAAATGCTAAATATAAACAACGAATTCCCAGAGATCGGAACTTCTAAATGCCCTTTCTTGGAGAATCAAGGAAGCATTTGTGGTCGTAGTGTATGATAGAGAAGCCTGCAGGTTGAGATAGAATAGACACTTTGAAAAAGACGCTAGTAGCTTCCATGATCTGAATATAAAATCCAGTGAAGAATGCTTCAAGTGAACAAAAAAGCTAGGGCTGTGAGGTTCAAAAGCTTATGTCATCCTCGGCAACCACCAGGCCCTAGGATGATCATCAGCAAACAAGACGACTTTAAATCAAGATCAACGAATGCTAGTGGTGTAAACACAATGTTCGACACGGCTCTCGGCATTTGATCAGATGGCCACTCGCTACTGTGAACTCTGAGTACATGTCCCACTGCGATTCAAGAATACCCGGTATCCGAGCTTGATAAGGTCGGATGAAGGGAACCTAGTCTGCATACGATCTTTACCTGAGAGATCTCATCTTAATAAGCACCTTATATGCTCAATAGCATCTCATCAAGTCTGCTTCACTGCCTTCTCTTTAATTTCTCTTCAACAGGCCATATTAATACCTTTACTCACCATCGAAAATGCCTTTCTACGACATCCAATATTCCTTCCCCCTCACCTCCTTGGAGCGGCAAACCCTAACAGAAAAAATCACAGAACTTCACACTACCACCTTCAACACACCCAGTCTCTTCGTCAACGTCCGACTCGCCCCGTTGAAAGAGGATGAATATTATTTCTACGGTGGAAAACGGCGCATCAATACCAATCGAATCTTTGCCCATGTGCGCGGTGGGCCTGATCGCAGCAACGAGGTTTTTGACAAGCTAGCTGAGGATATCGAAAAGATCTGGGATGAGGTTGTTGAGAGGAGGGAGGGGGAATGGAGTGCTAATGATAGAAAGAGGTTGAATGCCGTTTTTATCGTACCGGGGATTGTTGCGAGGGAAGCGGGGTTTGCGATTCCTTCGGTAAGTGGAGTCAAGTTGGAGTAGGGGCATAGGAGGTGCTGATGATGATATAGGCAGGTCAAGAAGGTGCTTGGTTCGAGAAAAACTGGGCTGCTTTTCAAGCTAGGGCTGAGGCTGGAGATGAGGATATGAAGAATCTCGTCGCTGATGTTGAGAGGAGGCCTGAGCTATTGCGAAAGGGAATCAATACTTAGGAGAGTAATGAACTTGTGGCGATTGTATTTGATCCAAATCTACTGAGTAATGAAAGTTTGGGGAGAGGTGTCTTCGGGAAAGTAAATTTCCTTCCCTTTGCCATGTAGCAAATAATCTGCGATGACTAGGGAATTCGATGTCATCATCAAGGGATTAGTTTTAACTGAGGTGAGTCTAGCTCTACGCATGTAGGATTCTAGAGGGTATTATATTATAAATAGTAATGCATGAGAGTTAAAACCTTCACGCATCATTGTTTAGTTCGTGGCCTTTCATACTGGCATCATCCTTTGGCCCTCGCTTAAGTCATTTCTACCTCTCCTATGCTCCTAGAGGAAAACGAAGTTGACACCGCAAATTCACCAGCGTCGATCATGGAATAAACATTGGGAACTATCTGCCGCAGTCAGCTACTCCCTCCCTGTAGTATCTTTTGTAATTAGAGATGTCTTACACGACGATCCCACCCCAGCACCTGGGTAAATAAGGCTGTCTATAGAAAGAGTGGCTGCATTGTTGAAGAGATCATCATCTCTCTGCTCGAGGTCTTTGATGTCGAAGAGGCTGGATTTCTGGTGAGGGTTGTAACGCAGTAGAGATGCTAGAAAGAACGAATAAAATATCTGAACGGAGATTGCACCGAAGCATATACTCCGGAGGCCATAGAGTCTTCCCTAAGACTGGGCGCGAATTTGACAACTTATGTATAAAAAAGGCTTGCACTCTATGTGTTAAGATCATCTATCGTAAATACACTCATCATCAAGTTCCCCTAAAGTGCCATGTTTAGAAGATGTTTCTGTAAAATCCCGTTGGTTTTATTGGGGCACTGGCCTCATGGTTGAGTCCCCCTTGAAGCAGAAGCCAACATTAGCCCAATATCAAGAAGATATAAGAAGTTAAATGTGTAATCGGGACGTCGTTAGATTATGCTCCATATCGCTAAAATTGCCGGGATACTCTGAAAATTTCGCCGGTTTTGCTAGTTGGCAGAGAAACTCTTGCCCCTGACATGGACGGTATCTCATCTCCTCGCCTCCTCAATATCCATCGTAGCTTCAAAGCCATCGAACGAAACCAACCTTTCAATGACGCATCTAACGAGCTAGATTGCAGCCTGGACTCTCTCGATGATCCTACCCGTCCGGCGAGCCTAGAAAAGCTCCTCCAGACATGCCACTTGCGATAGACTACCCAATGTACGGAGTACCATGACACCAATACCAACACCAACACCAATACCAACACCAATACCAACACCAATACCAACACCAATACCAACACCAACACACACACATCACATCAATTTCCACACACCGGGGTCACAATGACAGCCGCCATCATCTCCTCGCATTGGGCCGCATTTTCTGGAGATCACCGGACTGCTCCTTTAATTCAGAGTCATGGAAGGAGTTGGTGGGGTTGAGATGTAGTCACATATTCAATCCACGCGCCACACTCATAGCCTGAGCCGCTTGCTTCATCTGACAGCCACATCGGAATGACGAGATGACCTGGAATCTCCATGGTGCTCTGAGAATTTCCATCCTTCTTGGTTCTTGATTCTTCATCAAGCATATTCAGTAGGTTCGAGCCCTGATCTCGAGTGGCTGTGCAAGTATTTTCGGACCCCACGAGAGGCTGAGGACACTTTCACTATCATTTCACTTGAGCCAGTGGCACTTTCATCGGGCACTGCCACCCGAACTCACAAACCGTCAGCGAAATCTCCAAGGAGAGACCTGTTGATACCATCTACCCCGCAAGGTGCCGCAAAGGAGCCTCCTATGAGGCTGTAGATGCCATGGACCCTTGGAGAGCTGAGGTCTGAGATTACAGGCACCCATCTCAAGTCCTGCTTACTCCTCATTCTTTGGCACACAACCAGACGGAATTTGCATATGGTTCCCCCTGGCATCTCTCAAAATGGCCCTTTCGGGCAAGGCAATTCATGCTCTTGCTGCCCTTTTTAGTCAAAAGGTTGATTTGTCGTTTATCTCGAGGTCACACCTGTTTCCACGCCTTAACTCATTGGGGTTTTAGCATTTTGTTGAGACGTTTCGGTAGCACACAGCCTTTTCTGTCCAGTAGTCACCCAAGAGTCCTTCGTGACGTCTGGTAAGGCTGTTTCCGAGACCAAGCATCTTAGGCACCTGCGCATATATGAACTAGCCACATTCCATTCTCATTGATCCGATTCCTGCTTCATTATCCAATACTATACATTCACCTGCATATCATACCTGCAGAAAGAACGATATCAACCAGTCGTTTTATCCATCGCCAATAGCCCATCTTCAACCAAGAGCCTAGCCTATTCTATTCTTTCGTCCCTCTGTGCGTTGAGCACTGGAATATACTATCAGAATAGGGAACACTCTGGATACCATGGCCAACAGAAGAGCCTACTTCGAGCGAGACGGGCGAGGCCGTGAGCGGCTTGTCGTCAGGCAAGTCAATCGAGGTCGCTCGGTCTCTCGTGGTCGTCAAACAACAACCGAGCTTCGCGATCTCCTTTATGAGTCCGAGGCGCGCACAGAACAACTCAAAGCCGAAAATGAGGCCCTTCAGACTCGGCTCAACTTTGCAGGAAATGCCGAATGGGAACTTCAGCGACTGAAGGCTGAACATCACGGATGCAGAAGCCTACAAGCACAATTGGAAGCGCAAGTCAGAGCTGCGCGAAACCTCGAGGAGACGCTTTTCGATGAGCGGGACGACAACAAAAAGCTGGAGCACAAAATTGAGAAACTAGAGGAAAGGTTACGGCTTATGAAGAGGGGAAGTGGAGAGGGTAGTTATCGGGCACGCTACGAACAAGCGGTTGCCGACGCAGACGCATATCGAGACGCACTGGCCCAGAAAATCGAGATTATAGAGACAAAGGACAGTATCATTAGGTCGAGAGATGACGAGATCAGAATTGCAAATGCGCGAATAGCGGAGAAGAAGAGCACCATTAACAAACTACGAGATTACTTGGAGTCCCGGGGATATAGAGTCGAATTCATATGAGCCCGCAACTCGGCAATCTCGACAGCGACTGCACCTTTCAACATAAATCGAGGACTCGCGCGTTTCCCAGATTCTCAGGAGTACCTTCTCAAAAATGTCATCTCGAGTCATTTACCATCAGCACACTACTATCCACGACATATGACGATTACCCCCTTGGAACTTTGACATGAAGTTCTTCCACATGGTAGCTCACCTAGAAGCCAAAAAAGTAGATACCCACCAAGTAAGTTGCTTCGCGCGCCCAAACATCTAGGCAGCTCCTAATAATCTTGGGTATAGGATCGACAGAATCCTTCGGAAGGAAGAAACACCCTGGAAGGGTCTCAGACACTCTGGGGGCGCTTAACAGAAAGCACATCGACATCGCTCCCCGAGGTCTAAACCCGAGTTCCAGGAGTGAAGCAGGATATAGAAAGGGACCAACAATTGTACAAATAGCAACTTTCACAGTCTTTTACACTTCTCTTGACAGCGTTATGAATTGGCGATTCATCAGACACAGTAATAGGACATCTCGTGACTTGGTCACACGTGCAAACAAATCAGTTCCAACACCTCGGTTTCTTTTCTTTAACTCATGGATTAAGTCTCGACGAAAATGCACCGGAAGACAAATGCCCAACATGGAAAATAGGAATGCTGGCCTTTCTCTCTACGCCCTCTTCCTTAAAACAAGAGATGCGACGTGAGGCTCTTTCGATAGGCGACAAGGCAGACTGCAGAAGCTGTGCCGCTTGGCGCTCCGGATGAATCGCTCTCAGCAAATGCTCCCCCTCCAAAAGGCAAGGCAACCAGGCTGTGCGCATGCTGCCTACCACACCCCAAGATAGCACCAATGATGGCTTCTGATCCTTTTGCAACTCTTTCGAGTGGTGTGTAGCGTCCGATGTATCGATGACTCTTCCTCGCTCTTTCTAGTACTTTCGCTCTTGCGGAGGGGGGCAGAATGCCGTATTACTCGGTGACTCGATACGGTTTCGGTAGAGGAGCAAAGCCATGGCAATTTAGGTAAGAGAGAAGTAGGCAGCAGAGCGGTCTTGCAATCATTTCAAATCTCCGTCATAAATCATTCATAAGTCGAGAGTGCGGCCTCTTCGTCCTTTATATACGATTTCTATACTGCACGTTACGGCCAGCTCAGCCTTGCATCCATATCGACACCCAATCCTTCACTTGACCGCTCATCGTGCCCCACGGGTCTACTCGCTATTGGTATCGCCAATTCAATTGCATCGTAGGGCAGCATATCTATCCCAGCATCTATCCTATCATGCAATCCTCCTCCAAGCCCAAGAAGACGGTCCACTACGACAACAGCACCAAGGGAGGGAAGAGCCACTCTCATCGAAGCAGCAAAGATTCGGGCGTGGGAAGCTCTTCAGCAAGTGATCGAGCCTCCCTGGGCACTGCACCGGACCCTCCTTCCCCCTTCTCCCCCTCCCAGGTTGAAGATCAACGAGCCATCCTGCACTCGGTGCGAGAAGCCCTCGATGACGCCTACAAACGTATCAAGAGCCTAGAGCGCAGCAATGAGAAGCTCGATAACTCACTCAAGGAGAGCAACTCGGAAAACAGGCTTTTGAAGAAAGAGAAAGCAGAACTAGTAAACGAGGTTGCGGAGCTGAGGAGCCTCCTCGAGGATGAGAAGCGATTGCATATGAAACAACGCCAGATGGAGAGCTCACCACGCATTTCCGCATCTCGACGAGAGAGCATTCCAGAAAGACCAAGAATAAGTACGACGCCTCCAGAGAGCAAGACCATGCCTCCTCGGCCCATCCTCCGCAATAGCACAGCTCGCGTGCGTCAAGAAGAAGACGAGAGGTCATCATCGCAAAGCAGCCGAAGCGAGCGGGACCGTCCTCCGAGACGGGACTCGACACAGCAACCGTCGAAATACGATTACGGTTATGAGGTCCCGCCGGTAACATCTCCCAGAGCTGAGCGTGAGCGCGAGTACCCGAACCCGTTCGCACCGCTGCCGCAATCCCCTGCGGCGAGCATCCCCAGGAGTATGGCGGAGTATGGATATGCGACGGCACCGAGCCATCTGAGTTATACGCGAGAGCCGCAGTTCGAGGCGAAGCAGAAGAGGAGCAGTCCCCCGAATGATGGGACGTATCACTTGTATCCTGTGTGACTTTGAGGATACAAGCGGTTCTGTTGTTTGGAAAGGGGTGGGGCGATGGTGTCCTCGCTTCAAATTAAGTCGAGTCGAGTTGTGGATGGCTTTGGCTTGGGGAAGCGGGAGATCAACATACCACAGACGTATCATGGCTTCGCATTGACCTCGAAGGAGTCGGGGGTGCAGATGGAAGTTGATATCTCACCAATTAAACGCTTGGCCGTTGTGCTTCACAAGGTGGGGTCATTGGTCACTGCATTTTTGATCAATGACTTATTCGCATGTCACTTCGTACTGTTGACTCAAGACCTGTCTTTTTGTACGCTTGCGATGACGATATTTACACGAAGCATTACTGGGAGGTTGGGGTTAGAAACTTTAGGGAGTCGGAGGAGTCTCGGAACAGGGGAAGGGACAGGCCATTGATCAAAGCTAATCAACAAACCGGTATGTCCTCTAATCTATGGCTTCCTTCCAAATTAAGCTCACAAAACCTAGATTTAAGCTTCACGTAAATGCTCCTTCCCGGAACCATAGCAGAGGCATCGAGACAGGCCATATCGAGGTAGTTGGGATGTAATTGATGATGATGGTTAATCGCTTGAAGTCTTAACTTTGATATATTTCTATGAAAAGAGTGTGGATAGGATGAGGGTTTTAGTGTTTGTTTTTACCCTGATGTCTTGGGTTATCTTCGCAAAGTGGATGAGTTTACGTTGTTGTTATTAGTTGTTTATACCTATCCATCTAGTCGTGTCGTATAGTGCAATGTAATGTAACACAATTAAATATTCAATAATCACCCGTCTTTCTCATCTTCTTGAGTTTGAAGTACTATGATGAGTGTTAGTTATGTGGGATATGAAGACGGTGCGGTTATTTTATGGGGAAGTTGTGTTGACTGGACTAGATGTGAAACGGGGGTGTAAAAGGTGGATAGATGGAAGGCTGTGTGGTTGTGAGATGTGGTTGTTTAGTGGTGTTAGTAGGGTTAGTAATTGGCGGGATCGGTGAGTAGAGTTGGTGAATACTAGCATATGAGTAATATATCCAACAACTCAATAAACAAAAGTGAATGAAACATCAACCCCTTATAAAACTACCCTCCTTACCTCCAACTTAATCCCTCCCATGCAACCCTCTGTACTCTCATCTTTCCTTCTTATGTCTTATGTAGGACTTCTACCCTAACTGCCAAATATCATCTTATTAATCCCGAAAAGGAAGATCGGGAAGTTGTTTTGTTAACACGTTTGACTAGCTGGTATACTCTATCATTGGCTAGAGCATTGTTATTGTTATTGAAGTCGTTTTTGTCTTAGTGGTGTTAGTTAGAACTGGTTTGTAGTGTTTGGTAATGTATCGGAAATTGTGAGAAATAGGTGAAGTACTGATGGGAGTTTTGGGGTAGGGTATATAAAGCTTTGGAGTTCTGGGGTTTTTGTGTTATAATGTTATAAAGTTCAATCTAGACGAAGCAATGGTGTATGAAGGCAGATTTTGGTTTCATCTCTCGATCGTTGTAACTGATGTATGGTGGATGATTACTTCAGCTGGGGTAAGACATAATGTTTTTAAGTGTGAAATGCCATCATGCTTTCGCTTGTTGTCAAATATTCATCTACCATCGATTAAAAGTTCACTGTCAAAAATATTTTCTTCCTTGTCATCTTCCGGATTTTTCAAGATGTTTGAAGATAAGTATATTCGCTGGGATATGCAAATATGAATGTATGGTAGGGGATTATACAAAGAAGGAAACGAGTTATGTAATAGCCCATGGCATAATAGAATACCAATGGCTATTCCTTATTTGAATGGTTTCATTATTACATGTAGTGAGGTGGTATTTATACCTCTTATGCCCAGACGGCGGAGCGGATATTATTCACTCCAGCCAAATTATATGAATGAATCTGAGCTCACAGCCCCTCTTTTCATAGATGATTTTGATATTCACGTTCCTCTTCGTGCTTACCCTTCACTGAAACACAACAAGTGAATCCAGGGAATCTCTGCGCACGAGTGGGAGAATATAAATACGCCTTCTCCTAACACAATTTTCTGCATATTGTGTTTAATAAAAGAGAAAAAAGTTGTCACCGGGTAGCCAGCTTGAGATATTAGAATTTACATCTTAATCTCTAAAACTTTCAGCGAGTTTAACTACCGGTTTAAATTTCGCCAAGTATACCTCAAGCGATAAGTTCCTCCGCTTTAACCTTTCGTTAAAGGCGCAGCAGTTCTAAACGATAATTGCGATGATTCTTGATTTGTGGTAGCTGTAAAACACTGTTGAGTATTGTCATTCTTTTTAGCACTGCCTCAGGAGATTGTTGGTTTATCCTCTATAAACATTTCTGGTATTTGAATTCAATCCTGGGGGTTGGAAAAACAACCCTGGTTGGAATTGAAGGCAGTATGCCCAAAGCAATACCTAACCGTTCTCGTTATAAAGCACATTGGCCTGCATAATTTAAATTTTCAAGGTATTAAGAAACGCTTTATGTAGCCACAAAAGATACCAAATCGTACTACTCTTCCGCCAGTTACAGTGATAACTACATAGCACTCTGTACGCAAGCTCTATTTATATCCATCACCGGCGTCTATTCGCAAAAGTTTATATCCACGATTAGCAAATCCTGAAGAATGACAATTGCTCTTCACTCTCCACCTTTCTGTTCATCATTTTGAAAAAGAATATGTAAATTCTGTTAGATAGCTTAACCGTTTAACTATAAATACCCGCCCTCTCTACCACAACTGGATGGTACAGAAGAAGATAGTACTCTACGAGTCACTAACACTGTCCAGCCGTTTGCATACCTGAGTTAAACATTCAGCTTCGTCGAAGACTCTTTAAAAATAACATTCTTCATGAACAAAGTTTATATGCCCATGACTGTATACTAGCTTGAAGATCCTAAAGTTCACTCACACTGAAGACTCATAAAATGTGATACTATCACTGAAATTGTAGCTTATGATAATGGTGCTTGTAGACTTGATAACAATTCAATCCCTACCAACTGTAAGTTTCCGCGCAAGATTAAGCCAACTTTTCAAGATTCTTTTATTGGCCTTTAGAATTGTACTATATATATATCCTCATACACTAGCAAAGTCCCTACTTTGAGATCTTGAAACCACCCACATCTAGTCCATATGCGTACGAATCTTATAGCGTGAGTGTCTTGAATATGATTTCATAGCCATCTAGCAATAAAATGGTCTATTTATACCCCTTTTCAAGTCCCACTTAAGGTTCATAACTTGAATAACAGGAGAAAAAGCTACAGTGCCCCCCTCCGAACGAGTAATGCCAACCTATAAGCTCATGGCTGCCTCCTCGCAAATAAGCAAATAGCATTCTACATATTATTAAAGACCTCGTCCGTTTTTATCCTCGTTCCTCTAATAAGCGAAAACGAGTATAAAAGAAAGCAAACAACTTCGAATTTATATTCACATCTACTTCACAACGGAAGTGAACGCTTTCATCCCATATAATCTTGTAAGCCCAGCCCCCCAAAAAATTCTGTATATAACTTTCGTTTCCAACAGCAGACAGAACTTTCTCCTCAATCTTCTCCTCTACTTTCAAGAAACGAAAGACGAAGTAGAAACCACCAAAGAGAGCCTAAAAACAACATCCTATAAAAACGGTATCATTATATGACAACACCTCTATAATATAGCAACAGTGCCTGCACCGTAACAACAACTCTAAAATACATCCAAACAAGCAATTCACCCCAACCTCTGGTTTCACAAGTAAGGCTCGGCTTAATTTCCACTCTCACTTTCATCTGATCCAATATAACCCAATTCATCACTCTCAATCTTATACCTATATCTAGTCAGATTGTCTTTTCAATCCTTAGCCTCTTTTCACCACCCTTCCGTGTATTTATCCCCTCCACCCCAACACTTTCTCCCCTCAAATTAAATGCGGCATTCAATTACCTAAACCAACTTTCTTCATTTCCATAACGAGGAGTATAAGATGCGCTTCTACCGGAGGAAACACGAGTCAACAACGAAAGGTAATCAGATCCGGAACTTGCAACCTACAGGTCTATAAATCCACTGAGGTTATAAGGTCTATGAAATAACGGCTTGGAAGAACTAGGTTCTAAATACTCATGAACTTAAAGTTGGTAGTTGCATTAGAATGTACCTAACTTTTGAATTGTTGACCGGCTGAATATATCAGATACAATTGACCATTTTACACCAAATTATCTTCCCATCTACGTTTCCTTTTCCTTTCATAAAGTTATAGCAACCATCATACCAATATTTTATTATCAAAAATCTTCTCTTTCGCGTTTCTTTTTCAGGTCTCCCGAACATTCCTACTCCCTACCATAACTGCGCACCCTCAACACATCATCTACTAATGATGATCCACCCATTGAAAATTTAATCATATAAGCTGCTAAACCTAGAACAAGCCTATAGCCTCTTATATAACATCCTAATAATCTCTAGTCGCAAACCGAGAAAGTGAATCAGAACCCACCAGTCCAGTCCCTAAGTTCCATTCTAACCAAGCACTAGTTGCTCTCACGAGGTAGGTGAACGGCAAGGAAGATTTGGGAATCAGCCTTTGGGTGGGTGGGTGAATCTTATACACAAAATGATATAAGCCGAGATATTCTCATCTATCAGAATCCGAGCCCACAAAACCCAACTGCGTATGAGGACCACAACCTGTAGCTATCGCCCTGTACGTCTCTTGAACACTGGCTGGCTACAAAGGCGAGTGATTTTAATCAGGAAATACGATTAAGACTCATCGTTTCCCACTCCCCAACCCCAACCAATACTTGTCTTTTTTGCATTTTCTGGATTTCATTACTACTCTATGTAGTAGCCCGCAGGCCCGTCGTGTTTTATTCTATTGTACATTTGTGCGGAACAACATAGCACGTAGCAATCCGCTACTTCTAGTATTGGGTAGTGCAGTTGGGGGAATCGAAAATAGTTTTACATGCTCAAACAAACGCCATATCCATGTGTAAAGCCTCTCAACGCCGTCATGATATCATCGGGAAAGGAAATGCGACACGCAAGCGCTTACAAGAAGTACTCTCCAGCACCTCGGCGGCCAGCTGGAACAGCACGTTGATCCTCCGGGACAGCCGAGAAGATGCTGAACCTGGGAACGAGGTCTTCACCAACGTTCATGATGGAAGCAACATTGCCACAGCGATAGCAGTAGTTAGGCGCGGACCAAACTGTGACAACAGCCTTTTGAGAGAAATGATACTATGAAAGTTAGTAAGAATGTAAGAATGAGAGGAGACACAATAATACCTTGTAGCCCTCATTGACAAGTTGATGAGCACGGGCGATGAGCTTCAAGCCGTTGACATGATTGAACTCGGTGGCAACCTTGTCTCCGAACAACCAGCCAGCACCACGAGGGGAAACAGCCCAGGTATCAACGTCCTCAGGATCGCTCCAGACTAGATCACAGAAGGCACCCTCATGTGGGATTTCTTGGGCGCGGGCAACAACACGGATTTGGTCGACGGTGCGGATCTCAGGACTCAAGCCACCATGAACGCAAAGAACCTCACCATCAACGATGGCGGCAAGGACCAAGAAATCAAAAACTTGGCAGCAAGACTTCCAGACCGATGCATTTCCATACTTTTGTTGGCACTCTTCATAGAAACCATAGACTTGGGTGATTTGGCGGGACTCATGGTTGCCACGGACCAACGTGATCTTATCAGGGTATCTATCAAGGTTAGCGATAAAGAAGATGATTCAATGCGGTGATACTTACTTAGCCTTGAGGCACATAAGAAGAGTGAATGACTCCAAGCTGAAGTATCCACGGTCGACAAAGTCACCAAGGAAGACAAAGTTTTGATTGCCGCTGCCAGAGACGGTATTGACGCCAATGGCAGAGTCACCGGCAGAGCTACCACCTCGGCTAGATTGGCCTGCAGTACGTGGGCGACCGCGCTCTTCCTCCTCATCTTCACCACTACCGCTCTCGAGGCCGCTATCAGAATTGCGAATTCTCTTCCGAAGCTTGGGGTTGGTAATTTGGGTCGGGGGCTCGATGTCATCCGAACTGATAACTGTGGTGGGCTTTTCCGGATTGGTCTCGCCAGGCATGCCACCAGCAATGCGGAACAACTCTTGCAGATCATAGAATTGGCCATGGATATCACCGCAGATAGTAACTGGAGTAGTGACAGGTTGAATATTAGATTCTGTAGATAGATGTTAGTTTTAGAAGGCGAGGCCAAAACGAGCAAATGAACCAACCTTCCATCAAGCACTCTTTAACGCGCTCGCACAATTGCTTCATAGCTTGCTCTGGAAGGAAATGGCATTGCTTAGCCTCCGAAAGCCACTCATCAAGGTCCGAGTTCGGAGATAACTTGGCTGGGCCCGGCTTGGGGATATTTGGATTGACCATCTTGACCGGCTTCTTCGCTGATTTTTTGATGGGGAGCGGGGGAAGAGGACGTGGAGGAACGTGGGATGTGGAGGATTCTGGAGCAGAGTCGGATATATCTTCGATATGATAGAATCCTGACGATTCAGAACTCGCGACTGGGAGAGGAGGGAGAGGGCGTGGTGCGGTGGTAATAGGAATATAAAAGGCCTCGTCGAGGTCAATTAGCTCGTCGCTTTCCGCGCCTGAAGAAACAAGAGATGGCAAAGCCTGGTCAAGGTCAATCAGATCGTATGCGTCTGCTGAAGCAAGAGTTGGCAAATCTTCTGCGAGGTCGGTCAGGTCCAGACACGGTTGTTGTTGTGAAGCGCTCTGATCTGGCAGCCCGAGCAATTGATGTCCATGTCCAGCCTTGTCAGCCAGAGACTGAAGTTGTTCTGCCATCTTTGGGCTCGTGCACTAGCAAGCTCGTGATTGGCACACCGGGGCGGAATAACCTGAGCCCGAGCCCTGACGCTAGAGGGTTATTCTAAGATTAGCCGAGTAAACAGTGGGGAATTGATGAGTAAGGAAAGAACCTCACTTGATAAATGCTATCGCAGCTCCAACTCCAAGTCCTGGAGTACAAGTGCAATTTCGACGTCAACGCATTCGCAGTTTTGTTGATGAATTGATGAGGATCAGATTTGGCGTCGCGGAGAAACTGTAGTGCGATCGCTAGCGCCATTTCGCCATCACGATCCCGTGATCGAGAGCGAATATGGCTGCCGTTACTCAAAACCGAACCTCCCAGGCAAATGGGCTTCTCCCAGTTGCGGGGGCACAGGCATACGGAAATGGGAACCCACGGCAAGCAGCAGCTAGGGCCTCGTCCCAGAAGTTGAAGGTTCTGGTCAGAAGGCTGGCTCCAGGCCTCACGGAGGAGGAATTCATGGCGGTCCTGGGTGAAGAATGGAAAGTAGGACAGGGCAAGGTTGACTGGTTCCAGTACATGCCAGGAAAGCTTTCGAGAGAGTATGATATACCTCCTTCTATATCCATTCCATACTGACTATTGTAGCCCATCGAAGCCTTCGAGACCCTCACGGGCATACTTCCATCTTACGAACGAGTCCTACATTCTGAGCTTATCGGACAAAGTACGCCAATCTACATTTGAAGATGCTCAGAATACCTTCGGAAACCAATGCCTGATTTCACCACCTCTTGTAGAGTTTGCCCTCTACGGTCGTACCCCAGGAACAAGGGTTCGTCAGGATGTTCGCGCCGGTACCATCGACCAAGACCCAGAATTCATGGCCTTTCTTGAAGGGCTTGCCAATCCAACTACTACAAAGGAAGGGTCTGGGGATTTATCGGGCGATGGCACTTTGCCTAAGTTAGAAAAGGCTACTACAACCCCACTGGTACAATTTCTCAAGGAGAAGAAGGCCAATAAGAGCAAAGAAGCAGCGGCTAAGGCGGCGAAGAAGCAAGAACTGGCAAAGGCTAAGTCGAGCAAGGAGATTCTACGCGGCACTGATGATGGGAAGAAGAAGGGCAGAGACGTCAAAGGCGATAAGGTGTTAGAGAGAGCTTCGAGAGAGGCTGTTCGGATTCTCAACAGAGAAGCTGCGAAGGTTGGTGGAGGCTCATCGACTTCTGGATCAGAAATCACTACTACTTCTAAGCATGATCCTCTTAAAACTCCTGGACGACAGAGAGGCGCTGTTGCTGCTGCTCACATCCGAATGCTACAGCGCGACTTGGGACTCACTCCTGCTCAAGCACACCGTCAAGTCAGACGTGATACTGCGGACGCGCAAAAGGCTGAACGGGCTGCGGCAGCCGAGAAATCCGCTACGGACTCAAAGCAGTCTACGGCTTCTCAATCACAACAGACTCAGCCCCCCCCCGACCGCCCCCAAGTCAATCCAGAGCGCAAGGAGAACCCGCGGCAGGATTGTCATTCCTGATGCAAACTCCAAAAAGTCACCATCAGGACCCAACTCATCATCCGCCGCCTCAGCTGGTCCATCTACTCCTATTGTTTTACTGAAGAAACCCGAGAATGCGCCATCATCTCCAGCTCGATCTCCCGCCCCTTCACCTGCATCTTCTACTGCTAGACCCTCTAATAATGATAACAATCGAAAACCACCGCCGGTTGCTGTTCCCTCAGCTGGCGCAACCCAAGCTTTCGTCAAACATGCAAACCCATCTCAAGGCGTTACAGAGGCATTATTGAAGGAAGCTATGGAGAAATTTGGTGCCGTCTCACATGTAGAGATTGATAAAAGAAAGGGTTTCGCTTATGTTGATTTCGCCGACACCGAAGGCTTGAAGAAGGCCATGGCAGCAAATCCAATTTCGGTTGCTCAAGGAACAGTCCAGGTCATGCAACGAAAGGGGACGGCCTTGCCTCCGGAGAAGAAACCTACCCATCCCCATCCCCATCCCCATCCGGCGGCTATGAATCGTGGTGGCCGTGGAGGGAGAGGGGGATCAGTTGGTAGACGTGGGGGGCGAGGTGCCAGTAGAGGTGGTAATAGCACTACTGCGTCCTCAACCGAAACCCCTAAGATGCCAACCTCGGCACCGACTGGACCGGCTGCAAAGTGAGTCTTTGGCATAGATATATTTTTATCTTCTCGACGCCTTGCAACCCTCAATCCATTCAACTGGCCAGAAAGTTGCACTGCATAAATGGCAAAGCACAATGCGTGTTATCAAGCTAGAGCGCGGCTTATCAATCTCAGCATGGAAAACGATTGCTTGCGATGCAGTACCCTGCACTTGCGATAAAAGACCTTGAAAGTTCAATCTGACTTCATCTGGAGACATGCCACCTTCTGACAATCATCATTGAGCTCTATCTAGACAGCTAGACACTAAGCTATAGCGCACACTTTCGGCTATTTGACGAGCCTTGACGAGCACATTACGTATTGCTACGCAAATGTTTAAGTTAAGTTAGGTTGTACCGAGGTTATGGTTGTTCACCACCACAAATCAGTTTTGATGACTCTGCAGGTGGAGATGGGATGGAGAACACCAAGCTTTGGAATGTATATGCCTGTACTATGGTATGCCAGTCTTGCAATTCGAATTAGTTAATTTGTATCGTTCATCTATTGCAGAGTAGGGGAGATGGGCTAGAAAGGGACAATACCATCTTTCTAAAATATAATCAAGATAGTCTTTTGCGTTGCGTTTGTAGTGCGGAGCCGAGATTCTGTGACTTGGAGCTTGTGGATGTGCCTATGTCAGTCTGGGATATGGTCTAGTATATAGAGAGGGTCTTCCATTTGAGCTGTGTGGTTGTGGGTTTTATTACGCTCAGTACCAAACAAAACTACTCAAATTTTCTGCTCTCTTGGACACTTTTTTTCTTATAACTCCGCCTCAGACTTTAGTTACTAGGCGGCCTCCTGTATCCAGGTTAAGGCTGACTTCCTTCGCCTTCTACCGTGGGGACCTGACACCTAATGCTACTTGCCACGATCGATGAATCCAAAAACTCCTTAGACTGAGCAGAAGCCAAGCTGATATAGCAAGCCAATATTTGTTCGGCCTATAGTGTAGCTCCTTTATGGGTTCCACTTCCTCGAACGATCCTGGAACAAGCGTGGAACAATTCAAAGTCACCTGACTTTCTCAGAACAGTATTAATTGATGACCGAACGAACTACTCCACTAAATGCGACCTTCGCCTGACGAGGCCAATAGACCAAGGAGGGAGGAGAAATGCAGTTTGATTTAGTAAACAATAGAGAACTCGAATATTCGAACGATGACGAAACTTTCCCTAGCATCAAGAGGCAAAGGGGGGGGTGTCAATGTCTTGTCTCGCTTGTGCATAAGCATTTACAGCGATTGGCTGCAGTTTCGGGAAACATGGGAATTTCAAATATCCATGATCTCATCAACATAGCTCCAACCGCCACCAACAAATGCTATCCCTCCTAACCTGACAGGACCGTAAACTCCATGAAACGTCGGGCCTACCACCCAGGCCATGTTTTCATCTTTACCATGTCGCTGCAACGCTTGCCTATCCCCTCAGCTATGTCCTTTGGCGGAGCTTTCTCCGGACCTGTTCTCTTTGTCGTGTTTCTCTGCTGATACAGGTTTGATTTTATCACTTGCAGGGTCATAATTGGAAAGATGAGACTGTGACGATGATCTATGATCTATGATCTAATCACTTTATCCCAGTCCACTCGGGATGTGGGGAGTTCACATCTTGCATGCGCCACACATTTATGTGAAGCTTCATAGTCATTTATTTCTGTATGAACTCCTCTTGTGCCTCTTTCCAGCTCCGTTTTCCTTTTCATCTTTTTCCAAACAACAAAGTTCAACAAAGTTGTCAAATTCTCAACACTCGTCAAGATGCAGTCAGTCTTCAAAGGGACAATGCAGAAAGCAAGTGAAGCAATTGATGGCGCTATGTCGTCCAACAAAAAGCTTGCCGACATGAAGCCTGAAACAAGAGAACCCAGCAAAACAATCCCTCTCACTACTGATACTGGAGTCAGAGAGCCAACTCACGATGAATGGCTCTCTGCCACGACTGGTGATCGTCAGGGTCCTATGCTCTTGGAAGACAACTATGCCCGAGAGAAAATCATGAAATTTGATCATGAGCGTATTCCAGAGCGTGTTGTACATGCCAGAGGTACCGGTGCTTTTGGAAATTTCAAGCTTTATGAGAGTGCTGCAGTCAGTATTCCTGCTGGGAAGAAATAGTGGATGTTGACAATATGCCTAGGATGTGACCTGTGCCAAAGTTCTCACAGACACCTCACGCTCAACTCCAGTCTTCGTCCGCTTCTCCACCGTCCTAGGGTCTCGCGGAAGTGCCGATACTGTCAGAGACGTGCGAGGATTTTCTGTCAAGTTCTACACTGAGGAGGGTAATTGGGATATCGTTGGCAATGACATCCCAGTCTTTTTCATTCAAGATGCTATCAAGTTTCCCGATATCATTCACGCTGGAAGTAAGTAGTGTACCTCATGGAATGGCCACTTATTGACTCCATCCAGAGCCTGAACCAGACAACGAGGTCCCTCAAGCCCAAACTGCACACAACAACTTCTGGGACTTTATATTCCTGCACGAAGAGGCCACACACATGTTCATGTGGGCCATGAGCGATCGTGGTATCCCCAGGTCTTATCGAATGATGCAGGGTTTTGGTGTCAATACTTATACTCTCACCAATGCTGAAGGGGTCCGCAGCTTCGTCAAATTCCATTTTACGCCAACGCTTGGTGTACACTCACTCGTCTGGGATGAAGCTCTTAAGTTGGCTGGACAAGACCCAGACTTCCACCGCAAAGACCTCATGACAGCTATTGATATGGGAGTATTTCCAACCTGGAAGTTTGGCATCCAAGTCTGCTCGGAGGCTCAGCAAGACGATTTCGACTTTGATATTCTCGATGCTACCAAGGTCTGGCCTGAGGAGATCTTCCCTGTCAGATATATCGGAGAGCTTCAGCTTAACAAGAATGTTGATGAGTTCTTTACCCAAACAGAGCAATCAGCATTCTGCACAGCTCATATTGTTCCAGGTATGACTGCATCTCCTATCGAAATAACCCTCTTTAACGAGTTCTAGGAATTGGCTTCTCCGATGACCCTCTATTGCAAGGCAGAAACTTTTCCTACTTCGACACACAACTCTCTCGCCTCGGTGTCAACTGGCAGGAGCTTCCCATCAACCGTCCTGTATGCCCAGTAATGAATTTCAATCGTGATGGGGCAATGAGACATAAGATCACCAAGGGCAAGATAAACTACTACCCAAATCGAAATAACTTGGTTCCTCCAGCGAAGGCTTCCGAAGGTGCATACATCGACTACCCCGAGAAGGTAACGGCTATGAAGCAAAGATTACATTCTGTCAAGTTTTCCGAGCATTTCAACCAAGCCCAGACCTTTTGGAACTCGATGACACCCATTGAAAAAACGCACATCATTGCAGCTCTCGGCTTCGAGCTCGACCACTGTGATGATCCTATCGTTTATGAACGTGTAGTCCAGCGTCTCTGCGATATTTCCCTCGATCTTGCTGTGGCTGTTGCAGAGAAGGCCGGTGCGCCGACTCCGACCAAGGCTGGACATCCCAATCATAGCAAAATTTCGAAAGGCCTTTCTATGACGGATTTCACTCCTGATGCTTTGGGCCTTGCCCCTACGATTGCTTCCCGGCAAGTTGGTATCATCATTGGTGATGGCTTTAACATGAGTGAATATACAGCTGTCAAGGGTGCACTCACTGCCGCAGGGGCATTTGTTTTTACAATAGGCCCAAAGAGGCAGCCAGTCAAGAGCTCCAGTGGTCCAACCGCGGTTCCTGATCACCACTTCGAGGGTATGCGAAGCACAATGTTCGACTCGCTGTATATTCCGGGCGGTGAACATGTGCCAACCCTGATGAAACAGGGACGTGTCGTTCACTGGATTAGAGAGGCTTTCGGACACTGCAAAGCCATTGGAGCAACCGGGGAAGCAGTTAAGCTTGTTCAGGTTGCTTGCGGCGTTGATGGAATGGCTTTCAGCACGAGTTCTGATGTTTCTGACTCGTATGGTGTGGTGACCGCCGGAGCTCTCGGCAGAGGAGCTGACAGCATATCGGAAGCTTTGAACATGGTCAAAGGTTCCAAGAACTTCCTAGATGCTTATGCTTTCAATATATCCCAGCACAGGAATTTCCAGAGAGAGCTGGATGGGTTGACGAGCATGGTTGCTTACTAGGGTTCGGGCAAGCGCTAGCCTTGAACCAATATATCTATACAAATATACCTTAGCTTTTGTTTAGGGTGGCACATAGAAAATAATGCCACAACCATCAACACAGCTTGCTCTGTTCCCCGGGGACTCTCATGATATTGAATCAATCGCTGTAATTCTAATAATATTAAAAAAAGTTCTATCTATCCTTGCGTTGTGTTAAGTTATATCATAGATACTATGATAGTATAAGGAATGAATTAATCGTTATACTCTAACCTTGATATACTACGTAATACTGTATACTGTTATGACACGCTTCAGGGCAGATATATATATATACATGAATAAATTACCTTAGGCAAAAATATAAGTGTTCATCACTATACGACCACTAATCAATATAAGTATTCCCAAGCTGAGTATCATACAGCTACATGGTTTCTATAAGAGCGAGAGTTTTGATTGCGTAGGGGAAATTTCTCCGTTTGGCGAAATCTTCCGCAAATTGGAGGCCGGAACAGTGTTCTTCATATAGATTAATTGTTGTTAGTTATTTATTGCTTTCTTGAACACGAAAGAGAAGGAGAGCCAACAGTGGGCATCCTATATCTTCTCAGGGAACAATTATTTTCAAGGTAGCTTGGTAGTACAAAAGTACAGCTCATGATGTGGGGTGGCGATACAGGTGTGCAGCAGCAAAGCCCCCTTCAGCCTTGCAAAGACAAACAATTGCCTCGACCTCCAGAAGTTTTAAATTAAACAGTCTGCACATCTTTCTGGAAAGCGCCACCCTTACAGAAGCCTCGAAATTTGCCCTACAAACAACTCGCAATGTCTGGTGCAGAGGTGCTCGCTATTGTCGGAATCATCGCAAATGTCGTTCAGCTAATCGATTTCAGCGTCAGTATATACGATCGGGCCAAAGCTTTCAGCGATGATGTCAACGCTGTGCCAAAGGCATTTCGAAATACGGCCGAAGTATTGCCTCTTGTCAAGAACGCTTTGCGGAAGACAGAAACGCGGATAAAAGAGGAAACGGATACTGAAGGACACGAAGCAGTGATACAAGTTCTCAAGAGTTGCGAGGCAACTATTACTGAGTTGAGGGACATCTTCCAAAAGGTTCTCCCGGGAAAAGATGCATCCAAGTGGACACGGAGTTGGAAGGCGATTTCGAGTCTAGGGCAGGACAAAAAGGTTGAGGCTCTAGATAAGGCTTTGAGGGAATATATTAGTGTCTTGACGCTATACCACTCATGTGGAGGCGTGTCAAAAGCTCAGCTTACTCAGGCTCTAGAATCGACTAGACTTGACGACTCCGCGAGAAAGCCACTCTTCATTGTTCGGTACCAACAAGAGGAAAATTTCATTGGACGCGAAAGCGTCATGCTCGAGATATCAATGCGATTTGGGCAAAAGATCCCAAGGGTGGCTCTCGCTGGCATTGGTGGAGTTGGGTACGTACATTTAGAATTTCTTGAAACAAGGAAAATCAAAAGGAAAGAGGAAAAAGGGAAGGAGGAAATGCGTGGTTGTCTGTTATCCGTCTAGCTGAGTACCTAGTGGCACCAAAAGCGTTCAGCGTGATGTTACTTGTCGGTATTTTCTTCGAGTAAGCCTGTTCAGAGGGCATGCTACTTTGGTACCCGTATTTCTGTGTTCTTTCGAAAAGAAAACTGGCTAAGGAGGAGACTAGGAAATCACGAATAGCCATCGAATATTGTTATCAATACCGTGGTCAAAATCCAAACTCTGATATCTTCTGGGTCTATGGTGGAAGTAGGGAGCGGATGGTTGCTGCATATCGCGAAATTGCAGAAAAGATCAAGATTCCAGGCTTTGATCAGCCTGACGTTGATGTTCTGAATTTAGTTACCGACTGGCTAAGCGAAGAAGCAAACGGTCCATGGTTTCTGACACTAGATAACGTTGACGATCCGGAATTGTGGGAGAAGGAAGGAGCTGATTCTTCCCAACAACCTTTGATGAGGTATCTACCACGTGGGAACCATGGATCGGTTCTAATTACCACTCGCAACGCCCAGCTTGGAAAGACAATTTCAAAGAGGAAGCCCATCGAAGTGTCTATCTTTGATTCAGAAGACTCTGTGTCTCTTTTAAGAAGCAAAATTTCTGAAGATGACATTTTAACGAACGAAGACGCTAAGCAATTGACAGAAGAACTTGGTTATCTCCCTCTAGCAGTCACGCAAGCTGCTGCATACTTGGATCAAAATGACATTTCAGTATCTGAGTACCTTGAACTCTTGACAGCGAATAAGGCAGACACGACCGACCTCTTAACACGCGACAGCTATGATGATGGCCGAGAACCGGAGATCCAAAATGCCGTCTTTCGTACATGGAAAATCTCCTTTGAGCAGATTTCTCGCCAGAATCGTCGAGCGGCGGCCCTTCTATATACAATGTCTCTACTTGACCGGCAGGCTATTCCATTGGCCCTTCTTCGAGAGAAAGAAGAAGATGAATTAGAAATCAGAGAGGCAATGCAAAAATTGAAAGCCTTTTCGCTTATAATTGAGCAGGTAAGGATTTGTCTTAATGATTTGGCCGTTAAGTTTGCGAGGAAATGTCATCTTGCAACTGGTGCGAAGCCCAATTCTGTTGCAAGAAACTAGATTAAATGGGCAACGAAGCTGACTAAATGGGGCAGGCAAAAAACGAAATGTTTAGCATGCACCGAATCGTTCAGTTATCAATCCAATGGTACATGAAAAGCCAAAACAGCCTGGAAAAGTGGCAACGAATAGCGATACGTTGTGTGGAATTATCTATGACCGCGAATATCAACGATTCTGAATTCATTTGGCGCTTGAAGCCACACATACATCTAGCCTTTAGTTATGAAGATATGACCATACCTTACGATTCCCAAATCATAAAAATCCTCGACCATATTAACAAATGCAATGATATCCAATGGATAATCAGGGCCGATGACACGCATCATCTCATCAATATTAGACTCATGCTCGTGCAGCAGGAGCTCCGTCATCTTGAATGGACACTGAATTTCAGGAGCAAAGACGCATGATGACGATTCATAATTCAAGGCTAGTTAATTTAATAAAGTGGGTTTCAAGAAATGGAGAAAGTACAGTACGCCAAGAAGTGGTAGATTCGACAAGTCACGAGGGCATTGGAACAGGATTTGGAGATATGGGAAGATGTGATGAAGCAGAAGAGCTGGACTAAAATGTTATACGGATAAGGATTCAGGTTACTTGCCCCAGGTGTAAGAATAGCCTTACTATTGGATCATTGATAGCCTTTGGAGAAGTTCTAATAGGGCTCTAGTGGGGGTGAGGGTAGAAGGTAGAGATTAACGAAACCGCTAATGAACACTAATAAATTATACTTATCCCATGATTCCCCACCAGAATCTAGTTGTCCTCAAACATCCTTCTTATAAATACACACTAGCACCCAGCCCAGCAAAAGCTCTTTTCAACCTTTCGACAAGTCCTCGTATTTTCCATTCTCCACTCTGTGTCAATCAGTATACTTCGGGCGGGGTATAGCATTTGTATAAGGGGGTGGGAGATAGGAACAGTGGGAATTATAAGAGATAAGGATCTGGATAAGTGTATCTATTTACCTTCTAATTGGAAAGAGAAACAAGACTCGTTTAACTTTATGTTTAAGGTGAATGATGCAAAGAAATTTGAATTGATGAACTAAACCCCAGAGCTTACGTTAATAGATTTTGCAAAATGGGAAGAGTTATTTACCTGTCACAAGATTTGCTCAGTGCTTTTAATCCTTTGTTAACACTATTTTGGTTTAATAGTAGCAGCTCACACATTATCTCGCTTTGCTTATAGACAACTCCCCTTCTCTCTCCCATCCCCCCAACCCACCCCCTCCTCAACCTCCCTAACAACGCCGTTATTAACACAACCCAAAAACCCAACCAACTCCACATCCCCAGCTCCACACAACATCCAATCCCACCCCTTCCCTTCAAGGTCCCCAACCGGCGTACTATCCAAGAGATATATCCTTGGAAGATATCAGAATCACATACGTTCTAACCTCTCACGGTACACGTCTTCACAAGTAGCAGTATTCAACTATCTATCTATATATAAGTAACCAGCTCTACCGTATCTATACAAATCATACTCGCAAGGGTACCCACATCTACTGAAGGGGGAACTTCACTTCACTTCCACAACAAATTTGATTGCTATATTTAAACATCCACAAGAAAAGAAAAGAAAAGAAAAGGACCTCGGTGCCGAATAACTCGTCTTTCTGCTACGACCCCCACGATGGATGGAAGGTAAAGTGAGGGAAAAGCAAGGATGGGATAACGATGACGATAATGTTAAACTTGGATAGTATAGATGGATGTAAAATTCCTTCCCCTACCCAAAGCCAAGAATTCATCTCTTCACTATCCCACACCCCTCCTATACCCATACATCCCTAACTAAACCAAACAACCAAACAACTAACCACCCAACCATCCCACTTATTTGCATATCTATCTATCTATCTCCATCTATCCATCTCCATCCATCCCTCCTCTCCCACCAAAAAAAAAAAGAACAAAAGAAAGAAAGAATAAAATCACATCACCTAACCAATTAACCAACCAACCAACTAACGAACCCATCACGCACTCCACACCCGCGTTGAGTCTCCATGACAAAAATATACCACCAGCCGATAAGGCGAAGTCAAAACTCCGAAACGAGAGGGATGTATATATTATCCATATCATCCACCTAGACAAGACGAGAAGATTCCCTCACGATAGATCTCAATTTTTAATCCCGGTCTTGATATCAGTCAGACAGACCCCCACTGTTTCTAACCCCCCCCCCCCTCGGCTTGCTTTATTAAATCAAACCGTCTCAGCTCAACAGTTTACGAATCTATTTCATCCCATTCATTACATATTCATTTCTTTGCCTTTTCTCTTGTTTGTGTGTGTGCGTGCTTCTAGTTTGCTTTTTGCTTTCTTCCCAACCCCATCTCTGCACACGGCGGTGATGGATCGCTCGGTCTGTACAAATCCGACTCGTCACCGCTTTCCTTTCTTTCTTTCCTTTCTTTCCATCCCGCCCACGAGAAACATCCAGAAACAAAAACAACAACAACTAGAACAACAAAAAAACAGGCGAAAAAAATTCCATTTCCTTCTCGCGTCATCCGAATCATTTTGGGTTTCTTCGGCCTTTCGGTCTAGCCGGTCTTTAAACCATTCCATTCACTTCAATTCAATTCGCGCGAAAAGTTTAATTTTGATTTTTGAATTTTTTTTTCCTGAGGAGATAAATTTCTCGCGCTCGCCAGAGTTGGATTGATTGATTGATTGATTGATTGATTAGTACATCCATCAACTCATCTCTCTTGAAATTTCGAGTTTGAGAACCTGAAATTCTAGGTTGGGCAGCTCGCTCACACTCACTCACTCACCCACTCATCCACAATGACCATCCCACCAACCCTCATCAGCGACGTCACAGCCGCCGTGGAGAAATGCATGGAGAAATACGATTCCAGCCATGACTTCAACCATATCAAGCGCGTCGTGGGTCTCGCGCATGAGATCTATACCGAGATGATCAGCTGCCCCAGTACCCCCTCAACCACTACCACAACCTCAGCCGCAACCCCCTCAACCCCCCCTCTGAACAAAGACATCATCACCCTCTCCGCCCTCCTCCACGACATCGGCGACCGGAAATACCTCGAACCCCACCAGGACCAAAAAACCCTCGTCCGGGATCTCCTCATCGGGCTCGGGGCCGAGGAACCCCTCGCCGCCAAGATCCAAACCATCGTGCTGGGCGTCTCCTACTCCAACGAGAAGAAGGACTTGCAACACGTCCGCGACCTGGTGGAGGCGCATCCGGAGCTGGCGGTGGTGCAGGATGCGGATCGGCTGGATGCCATTGGGGCGGTGGGCATCGGGAGGGTGTTTGCGTTTGGGGCGGCGAAGACGGATCGCGATATGGAGGATTCGGTGGGATGGATTGGGGGGCGGCTGTTGGGGATCGAGGGGTTGATGAAGACGGGGCCTGGGAGGAGGATGGCGGGGGAGAGGTCGAGTCGGTTGAGGGTGTTTCTGGGGTGGTGGGGGGAGGAGACGGGGTGTGAGGCGGTGGGGGAGGGGGTTTTGGGGTTGTAGAGAGGAGGGGGATGGAGGTGGTTTTGCTTAGTGATACCCATGGGTTTTGATGTATGACGAGTTCGGGGAGAAATAGATCGATGGTTTTGAGGAAGATGTTGAGTCTGCCGGTGTAACAAGGGAGAGATATTGTGAGTCGAGGATGGGGTGATGTGAATTTAGATGAAAGCTGCTGAGATTGAGGGGAAGGTGAGTTGGGGGTGTGTATTGCATTGTACTGGTATTGTATTGTCCGGGGAGGAAATGGTCGATCTGTTGCTGAAGCCAAGGTAGCTTGTGCTCGCTTGAGAACAGGTGTAAAAAGCCGACAGTAGATTCAAAAGGACAAGTGCGGACTATAAAGGAAGACACGCGAGAAAGAAAGACACAAGAAAGGAGATCAGTCATTTGGATAGATAGGTTACTCTTGTATGAAGAACATCCCTAGGTCGAATCACCTTTAGTAACATCTAAAGGGCGGGGAAGGAGAGGATTTCTATCTAAAGTGAGCTGTAACGAGTGAGATGAAGGAAGTCTTGAAGATGGAAGTGCTCAAGTTGGCTTTGGTACATATCTAACGGCGATAGCAAACTTATGTAGTAGCTAACCACGCTTTGCCTTTCCAAGTAAGCTTAAGCCAGTGAAATCGTGCAGCTGTGTCACATGTGCTTCATGTGACTACTCGAGCCGTCACGTGGAATTGCAGCTGGAGTCGAGCTACTCGGATAGAGAAGAGAGAAATTGGAGATGGAGAAGATGTGGGAAAGAAGTTCTAAGGAGGGTGTAAAGAGGTTATAAAGAGGGAGTGGCCGAAACCGGCATACTCCAGCATTCTGGCTATATACGGAGTAGAATTAGCTAACGATTAGCTGACGCGAGGGTTGATCTCGCCATCCAACATCCCATAAATAGAGGGGACGAATTAACCTTAAAGATAAACTTTGCCATTAGATCATCGACCCCAGAGCGGGAGCAGCTGGGGAAACGAGGTTCAAGTATTTCTCCCAATATCAAGATGAAGAGTCCAAGTATTTCTCCCAATATCGAGATGAAGAGTCCAAGTACTTCTCCCAATATCAAGATGAAGAGTCCAAGTCTGTCCTTAGCTGAGCCTCGAAAGCATTCAAAAGATATCCCTCCACGCAAGTCAAACCAAGTTCACCCGAACCCAAACCCCGCATCCATCCCCGACCCAACGGCAAAGGCTCTGGACCCCAGACGGCTAACCTTCCCCACAAAGGTTCGGGTATGTGTCGCACGGCTTAATCACACAGACATACAGACATCCTAATCATACATGCCAGCACGATACGGTCGTCCACGACACGACATGTCGGTGATCCGGAATTCATCCGTTTCTGCGGGGAAAGAAAGACACTATGGATCAGATTGATTGATTGATTGACTGATTAGTTGGCTCATTGATCCATCGATTACTCTAGTCTAGTTCGACTTCGCCGTCGGATGACGACTCCTCCCCCCTCCCCAACCCTCCCTTCCCATATCCCACCACCGGGATCCACGCTGGATGGGGGAACGGAAGTATTTCCACGGTCGAATGAGAGCCGATGGTGGTCCAGCGGAAGCGCGACCGGGTCGGTTTCTCGTGGTGAGAGGAGAGTCGCATCCATCTCATTCCTCGTGCGATGGAGGTCCTGACGGTGCATGCGTTGATCGGGGATGGATTTCAATTCCTCCATCGCCGACGAGATGCGGCCTTTCACTCGCCTTCTCTTCGCTGGAGCGAGTTTATCGCCGACGAGAAGTGGTGGTAGCTCTTGTTTCTTCCCTCTCGAGAGTTCTGACGAGTCGGTGGGAGAGAGCGGGACTGATGTCAGCCGGCATGCATGCGGGGCTGATGGGCGGGGGAGCAAGACTACCGAGGCAGTATAGTATATCGCGTTCGTTGTGTTGCAATGGCGACCGCGTGGGAAAGGCGTCGAGCTATCTATCTTCGCATCTACTCTTGTCCACGCCGTCGTGGGCGAGATCTTCCGCGGGTTGGATAGGAGTCAAGGCGTATAGAGTCCGGTATAGCATACATGATCTCGCCCGATTCAGATACCTAGATCTCTGGATGGCGGTGCCAGGTGGCAAAGGGAGGGGCTCCCAAAGTTTAAATCCGCCCGCGAGCGTGGCCATCATCGCCGTTGGTCCTTGGCCCGTCGCACAAAGGAAAGCCCATACAGCTCCCTGGTCTCCGAGCGACTATCTGCTCGACTGGCCTGTCAAACAAATGGCCCTCTCAGCCGAAGCATCTCTGTACATACATGCATGCCCGGGTTCAAGGGGCAGCCCTCGACGAGCTCGACGTCTTGCGGAGTAGCGCTCGACCTCTCACAACCCCAGATTCACGTCACGAATCCGTTTTCCCATCTTGACAAATCCACACCGGCGTCTAAGTGCGACACCTTCGCGCGAAGAAAGCCGAAGAAGCGTCGACCCTCTATCGTATCGTAGGTGGAGGCCGTGCTTCCTTTTCCGCCGTTGCTGGCTCTTGGCTTCATACATAAAGCTTGACCCCTCTCTGCTCTTCCCCCTTCTCTCTCTCTCTCTCTTCATACCATCTTGCTTGAGCCTTGTCCTTCTCACTTCGATATACCCGTTCCTCTTTTCATCGACTCTCCCATATTCGCCATGACTTCAATTACACTCTCCACGCCGTCCACTGGCAAATATACCCAACCGACCGGACTGTAAGTGCTGACCTGATGACCCCGCAATCCCGCAATCATCCCGCTGCCCTGCAATATGAAGATACGGTTCTGACAGGAGATCCCCAGATTCATCAACAACGAGTGGGTGCCCGGTGTCGACGGCAAGACCTTCGAGACCATCAATCCCAGCACCGAAGAGGTGATCTGCTCCGTCCACGAGGCCACCGAGAAGGATGTCGATATTGCCGTAGCAGCTGCGAGAAAGGCCTTCGAGGGCTCCTGGCGCCACGAGACCCCCGAGAATCGAGGCAGGCTGCTGGTCAAGCTCGCGGATTTGGTGGAAGAGAACCTCGATCTCTTGGCCGCCGTGGAGTCGCTCGACAATGGAAAGGCGATCTCGATGGCCAAGGGGGATATCGCGGCCGTGGCGGCCTGCTTGAGATACTACGGAGGCTGGGCAGACAAGATCGAGGGCAAGGTCATCGACACGAATTCCGATACCTTCTCCTACACGAGACAAGAGCCCGTATGTCCCCCCCCCGTCTCCCCTTGATGCCGGAGCTAATTTAAAATAGATTGGGGTTTGCGGTCAAATCATCCCCTGGAATTTCCCCATGTTGATGTGGGCATGGAAGATCGGTCCTGCGGTTTGCACAGGTAACACCGTTGTCCTCAAGACCGCCGAGCAGACTCCTCTCTCCGCGCTTGTCACAGCAAACCTGATCAAGGAAGCGGGTTTCCCCCCGGGCGTCATCAACATCATCTCGGGTTACGGAAAGATTGCGGGTGCCGCCATGTCATCACACATGGATATCGACAAGATCGCCTTTACCGGTTCCACCGTCGTTGGCCGTCAAGTCATGAAGGCCGCGGCTGGCTCGAACCTGAAGAAGGTCACTCTGGAACTCGGAGGCAAGTCGCCAAACATCATCTTCGACGATGCTGATATCGAGAACGCCATTTCCTGGGTCAACTTCGGAATCTTCTTTAACCACGGCCAATGCTGCTGTGCTGGTTCCCGTGTGTATGTCCAATCTGGTATCTACGACAAGTTTGTCCAGAGATTCAAGGAGCGGGCTGCGGCCAACAAGGTTGGCGACCCATTCAACCCCGAGACCTTCCAGGGCCCTCAAGTCTCTCAACTGCAATACGACCGCATCATGAGTTATATCGAACATGGAAAGAAGGAAGGCGCTACCATTGTCACTGGTGGCGAGCGTCACGGCGACAAGGGATACTTTATCCAACCCACCATCTTCTCCAATGTCACCGAAGACATGAAGATCATGCAAGAAGAAATCTTCGGTCCCGTCTGCTCCATTGCCAAGTTCGACACGGAGCAGGAAATAATCAAGGTGGCCAACAACTCCGTATACGGTCTCGCTTCGGCCGTCCACACTTCCAATATCAACACGGCGATCCGGGTTGCGAACAGCCTGCATGCTGGAACTGTCTGGGTCAACCAGTACAACATGCTTCATCACCAGCTGCCCTTTGGTGGATACAAGGAGTCGGGCATCGGACGAGAGCTGGGCGAGGCTGCGTTGGCTAACTATACACAAACCAAGACGGTCTCGATCCGTCTGGCAGATGCTCTCTTCGGTTAAATTGAGTGCACGGGTAAAATATAAAGCAAATATTGGGGTGTATATGATATTCGAGTTTTTAGGAGTCCCATTATGAATTTAAAAAAAACTTGAAAATATACTTTGATGATACAGAGGTTATGATAATGATCTCGACGCTTCTTGGTGTTGTCTCACGCCGGCAGTTGTCGTCCAAGCCCTGGTGAGAAATGTCTCACATGGCACCATTCACAGGCTTGGGTGCGGATTGCAGGGTTATAGATAAGGAAGCTCGATAGAGGGGTAAGAGTTGGGGCAATCCTCAATAGCATCCCCTTTTGACGTTTGCGCTGTGGGGGTTTGACATGTATATAGCTGTAGTATATCTTCCTTAGATAGACTCTATCGCGGCATTTCCTCAGAGTCTCGTAGGAACGACGTGCCCGTCGAAATAAGAATGCGGGGTCGATGATCTCATATCTCTAGCGTAGATTTCGGCCTAGTTCTATCGATAAGACGATAAGGGATTGCGGAGCTAATACGCACGGTAAAGGAAAGCAACCAGACTAGATGGACCGAATGATCCGAGTAGTCTCACCGTCCTAGCTGGTTGCATCCAAACTCTGCCTCTCAATGGTGGGCGAAGACACTAACACCCTCAACCCCCCCAATGGCCGTCGCTCCTGGTGTGATGGTGTGATGGCCTGCAGAGAGCTAGGATTCTCTGGGCATGGTGGTAGCTCTTTGTCAGGATGAGCTTACCGGCGGTAATGTCAGCTTAGAAGTGGATTTCTGGTTCAAAGCTGCTATCGTCCCCTTGCTTTGAAGCTCTGCTCGTGAGGCTTCCTCTCTCTCTCTCTTCTTTGTCCTACTCCCTCTTTGCGTTCTTGCGTTTCGCTCGATCCCGTACGTCTTTTATATAGCTGCTGTGAACCGGATCACCACCGTGGCTGGCGAGGCTAGGAGATTCCTCGATCCCTCCACGTTGATCTGAGATATCCATCTATCTATCTGCTACCATGATGGCCTCTCTCCTGCTGTTTACCGCTCTGGTCGGTCTGGTGCGCGCCCAGGCGCAGGTTACCTGGTCCGCGTTCACGTTTGTCTATCATGGCGAGAAAGTCCCGAGTCTGATGAATGCGCCGTACGAGCTCACGCCGCTGGGCGCGCAGCAGGTCTACGAGGCCGGGCAGGTGTTGCGGAATCGATATATCGTGGCGCCGGTGAACGGGTCGCAGATCACCACGCATGTGCCCATCGAGGGCCTGAACGTCAATGGGATTGATAATGCGCAGATGACGCTCCTGAGCACCGATGATGAGTATGTGAGCGGCAGCGCGCTGGCGTTCATGCAGGGCTTTTATCCGCCGCGCGCCGTCACGGTGGATGAATCGAGTATGTTGGGGAATGGGACGTTAGAGCAGTATCCGTTGGATAACTATCAGTATCCCAATATCGGGACGTTGAGTCCTTTGGATTTCAATTATATCTGGTAGATGCACATGTCCCTCAAACGAGATTGTGAAGACGATAACTGATTCCCGAGAACAGGCTTGCGGGCAATCTCCAATGTCCCAATTATGCCATCAATCAGGCAATCAGCCTCACAACGGAGTCCTACAGCCAGCAAATTGTTAACACGGAAGATTTCTACCTCTCCCTGAACCAGACATTATTCGGGGACTTTGACTCCAACATTCTGAATTTTGGGAACGCGTACCAGCTCTACGAGTATGCAAACTACCAATACACGCACAACACGACCGTGTTCAACATGCCCGATATCCCGGACTCGATTGATCAACTGTACAACCTGGCCTCGGAGCAGGTCTGGGACTTCAACAGCGGGTCGGCGGGGAGCATCACCACGATCGCCGGCCGGACGCTGGTCTCCATGATCCTGACGCAATTCTCACATACCATTGATTCCCAAGGCGTCGCCGATAAGATCTCCATCTTATTCGGATCCTACGAACCCTTCCTCTCGTTCTTCTCCCTCTCCGCCCTCTCCTCGGGGCCTTCCGCCTCTCGCTTCACCTCCCTCCCCCTCCACGGCTCCCTCATGACCCTCGAGCTCTTCTCCTACATCAACGACTCCACCACCACCACGGCCTCAGGCGATTACGCCTTCCCGACGGATCCGAGCGCGCTGTGGGTGCGGTTTTTATTCCGCAATGGGACGGGGGACACGGATGCGCTGGTGAGCTATTCGTTGTTTGGGAGGGGCAATAGCGAGGTGGATGTCCCGTGGAACGAGTTTGTGGAAGGGATGGCCGGGTTGGCGGTGGGCAGTGTGGGGGATTGGTGCACGGCGTGTGGGAGCGAGACGACGACGATGTTTTGCGAGGCGATTCTGCCGACGACGGGGGCGTCCGCTGGCACGTCGGGTGCTCGGGGTGGGGGGATCGATGGGAAGGAGGGGGGGGGGATTGGGGCCGCGGTGGCGGTGGGGGTTTTTGGGATGTTGGCGGGGTGGGTATCTTTGTGGGTTTCGGATTGAGAGGAGGAGGAGGGGAGGGGATGGGGGG
>KB205948.1:184382-257843 GCA_000328965.1 Ascocoryne sarcoides NRRL 50072 | reverse complement strand
GTTTAAGGGGCGGGAGAAGTTGGAGAGTGATCTTGAT
Organism: Ascocoryne sarcoides NRRL 50072; assembly: GCA_000328965.1. Lineage (NCBI taxonomy): Eukaryota > Fungi > Ascomycota > Leotiomycetes > Helotiales > Gelatinodiscaceae > Ascocoryne > Ascocoryne sarcoides. The sequence goes on along the minus strand of KB205948.1, from coordinate 257,806 downwards.
TTGACGGTTGCGAAGGGGGAGGGGGAAGGAGGTCTGGTGAAGCATGAGAGGGTCGGGAGCTGGGAGTTGCAGAATAGTCCTGGGGGGCTGGGACCGGGGCGGAGGTCGAGCAAGGACTTGGAGTCCGGGGGGATGGGAGGCATGGGGATGGGGGAGAGGACGGAGAGGGTGGTGAGCATGGCGGATTATTCGAGGCAGAGCGAGGATGCGATTGGGAATGTGAATCCATTTGGGGAGGGGGTGCGGCCGGTGGATCATATTTGAGATGTATATCTACTTTCTTGAGGGTTTTGAAAGGGGTGGGGTGTGAGCGGTTTTGGGGTGGGATGCGGTTTGCGTGTGGTTTGAGTGTGGATAGGTTGTGGTTGTTTGGTAGAAGAAGGGCCGTACAAGAATGGATGGTATGACGTAGGGCTTTAGGGCATTGAGAGGTGGTTGGAGCGATTGAGTGAGTACTCGTTGGTAGAATGCTTGGTTGGTCTGGTCTGGATCTGATCTGATCTGGTTTGAATCCATCCCCTTGGTTTTGTCGGGCAGGGATGAACTGCGCTGAACGGGGTTGGGGCGGTTGGAGAGTTAGTGAGTTGAGGGTTGGAGACGGGCGTTTCACGAGGGAGTTTTTCTCGGGGGTTTGTTTTTATGAGGGAGTTTGATGATTCGGATTTGATTTGATATGATCTGATCTGATCTGATATGATATGATATGATATGATCCGATATGATACCCCTTCTCGTCTCTCATTAGATATAGTGCCGTACATTTATATATATATATTATATCCTTTTGCTCCGTGTGGTTTCGGTGTGGTTTTAATATACCGTGGTTTTGATCAGGATTTACAGTAGTATAGTTTTGGTGTCGTTGGTGGAGGTGTGATGTGGATTTATTTGATTTATATGGTTTTTTGAGTGTGGGTTGGTGGAGATGGCTTTGTTGGGGGTGGGTTTGATGGAGATGGGGTTGATGGGGGTGTGGGATAGTGTGGGTGGGGTATACTGTGGTTTTGGGATACTGTGGTTTTGATATACTGTGGTTTTGGTATGTAGTTTTAGTATAAATAGTTTTAGCGTAGTATAGTTAGTTAGTGTGGTTTTGGTCTAGTGTAGGTTTCATCTTATTTGGTATAGTCGTGATACAAGTTTCGTCTAGATGATCCGAGCGTAGTTTTAGTCGTCAGTGCAGGTTTGCTTTGCTAGCGCTTTGCTGTATGTATTTTTGCTCTCCTTTTCACCTCTGCTTTTGCTTCTGTTTTGGTCTCGCTTTGCTATAACTATACCTCTGTTTTACGTGTTTTGCTATCCTTTTATTTTTGCTCTTTTTTTGCTCTTGCTATATTTTTACTTTTGCTATAATCTTACTTTGGGTCTGCCTTTGCCCTTGCTTTATTTATGCCGATGCCTTTTACTATGGATTTGACTATAGGTTTGCGAGAGTCTTGCTTTATTTTAGAGTAGATTTGATTAGAGATTTATTAGAGTTTTACGCTGTTGTTTTGCTCCTTTTTCTTTTGCGATAGGGCTTTGGGGTGGAGGTGGATGTGAGGCTGTGAGGGTGTGAGGGGATGTGTGCGAGGATGTGGGACGTGGGGATGGAAGGGGGTGTGAGATGGGAAGAGATGCGAGAGAATATAAAGATGTGAGAGAGGGCTTTTAAAAGTTAAGATAGATTAACATAAGTGGGATAGGAAAGTGTAGGTAAGCTCAAAGAGATTTATAAATTCTAAGCGAGGCTTACTTGCTTACTTTCTTTCTCTTATTACTTTCTTCCATGACCTTTATTGTTACTCCTTATTCATTTAAGTAGTAAGTAAATAAACAAGTGAATAAATAAAGTTTTATTATATTATCACTTGTGCTCGTGTGTTATATCACTCCTGTAATATCAAGAGTTTAGTTCTCGCGTGCTTTATCTCTAACTGCTGCGCTGGCTTATACGCTCGCTTATTTTGATATAGGGGAGACGTGAAGAGGGGTTAGATAGATGGATAAATATATAGATTTTTTTGGTTTTCTACAGATGATAAGTTAAAGTTATGAGTTAAAAGGAGGCATATTTATTTCTCGGATGAATCGACCCGTCTAAGTCTCAACCCCTAACCTCAATTCGCTTCACGTCAACCCCTCCCCTCAAAAAAATCCAAATCAACACTTGACGTCAGAAAACCGACCAGAGACGACAACTCCCCTCACCAAGCATAAACCCCCTTATCATGAACCAACCTCCCCACCTCCGCATCCCTCTTCCCCTCCAGAATCGCCAAGATCCCCCTCCCGCTCACCTCTGGGTCCCCCGCCATCCCCCCGCCCGTAATCGCCTCCTCGCTCGGCCCCCTCAGATTACTCACCACAAACCCGGGACAGAACGCCAAGACCTTGATCCCTAACCCGTTCCTCCTGACCTCGTCGGCCTCAACCAGCATCACCATATTCAAGGCCGTCTTGGAGACCTTGTACGCGTCCTCGCCGGGGAAGGGCGGGAACTGGTGCAGGGGGCTGGTGAGGTCGAAGGTCATGTCGAGGGAGCCGGCGCCGCTGCCGATGTAGAGGGAGTAGGGGTTTGTGCCTTGGAGGAGGAGGGGGCGGAAGGCGGCGGCGACGACGGCGGGGCCGGTGACGTTGGTTTCGAGGTCGGCGCGGTAGCGGGTGCCGACGTCGGGGGAGAGGGAGCCCACGGCGGCGTTGTTGATGAGGACGTCGATGTGCCCGAATTGGGTGGTGATGGTGGCGACGGCGGCGGCGACGGAGGCGGAGGAGGTGACGTCGAGTTCGAGGGTGGAGAGGGAGGCGGCGGGGTGTTGGGTTTGGAGGGTGGTGAGGGCGGTGGTGAGGCGGGGGAGGGAGCGGCCGGCCATGATAACGTGGAAGGGCGGGGTGGAGGGGGTGGTGGAGAGGACTTTGCTGGTTGCGTAGCCGACGCCGGAATTGGCGCCTGGGTGTCGCGGAGTGTTAGCAAAGTGTTTTTATAGTAGCTGTAGGTAGGTTATAGATGTGGAGTTGTTAGTCTGTTTATCTTTCTTACCGGTGATGAGGACAATTCTGGGGGAAGCCATGATTGATGTGGTGGGTTGGTTGTTAGAGGGGTAGATTTGGGTAGATGTGGTGATAGGTGAAGGAATAGATAGTTAGATAGATAGAAGGATAGATAGGAAAATTCACATGAAATGAACAACTGCTTTTCAGAACCAAACTGAGAAGAGGAAATCGGGCGTCTTATGGAGAACGAAATACTCCTGCATCGAAGGAAGGGGTAACATCAGTCCGAAAACCCATAATTCACGGATGAATCGGTGGACATAACCGTCCTAGAACCCGTCCATGGATGGGGAAAGCAAGTCGTTGCGTATGAGCAGATGCTTTGTAATTACGGCAGCTGAAACTTTCTCCCTCGCATTTATAATATCCCTATCCCCCCCGGAGCCGCTCGCAAAATCGAATGCCCCACTATCTCGACAAGCTGGATCCCTAATGCGCTCTAGCGATTTTGAGACATGAGCTTGGTGGTATCACACGATGGTGCTTTGGGAGCAGGGTGATTACGAGATGGATGGAGATGGAGGGTGGATGTTGGTTATGTCCGTCGGGACTGGGGCATTAAAGGTTCTTGCGCCGGGCACGGCGGTGGGATTCGGGGGCGGGTAGGCGAGCCGAGGGTCGGGCCGGTGGGTATTGGTGATAAGGGATAATTGAAGAAATGGATGTGGAGATGGGAATTTGGGGGATGACGGTGAATGTTGCATGGGGAAGAGGTGCTGGGAGATGGTAATATGTGGTTCTCGTTTAATGATTCGTTGCTTTTGCGAAGTGATTGTCTCGGTCGTTTGATGCGTGGAGGGAGCACGCCGTAGATTGATAGTTCGAGAATAATCCGAAGGGTTATTCTTTAGCGGGGCTTTTTGGTTCTTGTCCCTTTCTTTTAGCTTTGTGCTTTGTGCTTTGTGCTTTGTTCTTTGTTCTAGAAGGACATGAGACTTACAGGATGCTGGTTGAGAAAGCTTCGAAGTGTAGTGGTTTCGCGTTGGGAGATGAGGCGTGAATGAGGGAGTCGAGTAGTAGAGAATTTAGAGTCTTCATGGTAAGTGCGAAGGATGAAGTTAAAAAGGTCTTGTTACCAAGTCAGCTCATCTGTGGTCTTCCTATGACCCCTGCGTTTTTCAATTTACAACCTCGTCTCATCGCGTTTCTCTACTTTAGCCTTACCTTCCAACCTCTTCCCCTTACCTCTATCAATAAAGCCGACGCTGCTAATTTCACGTATTGCTTAAAGTTCTTGAAACCCGAACCCGACGTAGCAGCTCACTAATCATAACGGGAGAAGCTGAGGTTCTACTCCAATTGGGGGTATATCTTGAAATGTCGCGGTCCAAAGTCGTTTTTAGGCGATATTAACGTCTCCACTAGCGAGAGATAGTTGCAGATTTATAAGAATCCTTTTTGGGTCCGCAAAATGGAAAGGAACGAGACTGAGCTGATGTCGGGCTGATTCGTGAGAATGAAGTATCGAAATATAGAACTTTTCCAAGCGTAAGATGTACGCAGTCGCTCATTAAGCCGTAAGGGACATATTTATTGTGTAAGCAGAAAATATCAAAATCGTAGTTAATGATGAGAATCTGTCTTCGCTCTAATCGATGCTATGAAAGATTACTCTATGTCGGTTGGGGTTTTTACAAGGTGAAAGGTATGAAATGTTAGAGCAATGCAATTCTTAACATACTATACATTTTGGAGATCTTGCTCACGATATAGGCCATCAAACCTTGGTCTTTTATCTGCACCATTGAGTGTTTTCAAGCTTGAACCTTGAAATGACGCCGCGGGAACTGTCCGCAGGCGCAAAATTCAAGGCTGGCGCCATATGACCTGAACGCTCTTCAAAACCTCAGCTGAGTAATAAATGCAGATCTGAAAATGAAGAACTTGTTTGATGTTAAAGAGTTACGAAATGAAGAAAGGAGTAGTGTGTATTCACTAAGCACCAGTTGGAATTTAGGGGCTCCGGCTTAGAGATCTTGCTCTTCTCTTCTCGAGATTGCATTCCCAAACGAACACCTTGGTTTCATTTGAGAAACGCTTGGGGTGAGGAAAGAGCCTAAACATAGCTTGTTGGATACTAATTTGCTGCCCATATTCTTTTTGGCCAAACTTCTCTGCTTCTCTTGGGCTGTAGGACGGTGAAAGGTTGAGCTCGGATGTTGAGGTAGATACTGGATTACTACCAATCGAGCGAACATAGTCCAATGCCTCTCGGGCTATTCGAGAGCTTATTTCTAATTTTAGGTCTATTTATCTAACTTTTCTGCTCGATTATTTTGTACGCAAGAAGAGTCTAGACCGGTGTCACGGATCATGGGAGTAAAACTATTTAGCTCATATCGATTAATTCCTTACTAATAAGTAGAATTCTATATCTTCACTTGAAACACTGCTTAGTAGAGATCAAATCGAATCATGAAAGAAGGTACATGAAAGCGATAAAAGCTCATCAAGAGTGCAGAAACGATATGGATATATGCGAAATAATTAATGATTTAACTTACGTGACATTTTGAGTGAAAGAGTCAATATCTTCTCTGAGTTACTTGCTTGGTTCTCTTGATCCGGATCTGATGGTTCTGAAGGTTCTGGATGAAGATATAATCGAAGTGAAGTCGGAAGCTACGGTGACCCAGCTAGGGCGACCTTTGCAAACCAGAAGCGCATCTTAAAAAATTAGTGGCCCAAACGTCACCTCCTTCAAATCGCTACTCAGATAGCGATGATGCCGCTTCAATCCGATCCCACACATAATTTCACAAAATATACTACGGGGAATGCGAGTCTTGAAGAGGCTCAATTAGCCATGGCTTCCTCAAGCGTTGCACCCAGTAAGCCCCCTCGCACAACCACACCTCCCATTGCTATATTCTGCTAGAATTAACCTAGAAAGATGCTATCCGCAGAACATATTTACAAGACACTAACTAATGTGCTAAAACAGACAATCCTATCGAACCTAAGATTAAACACGAGTCGCCATACAACTCACCATCGCCTGCCCACTTTGCCCCCCACTCCCCTCTGTCCTCGAGCAAACGGCGACGTTCAATTGCAGATGCAGACCTGGGGGAGAAACGCCAAAAGATCAATGACAATGGCTCTCTAATGGGAGGTTACAATGACGAAGAGTTCCAAGCGATGTTGGCAGCGGCGACAATGACTGCTACGCAAGAGTTTGCTGCGATTTCCAGCGGCATAAAGACCGACCAGAGCCCTATACCAGAACCGAGTCCAGACGTCTCTCGGCACAAACAAGATGCAAAGGTGGACTATCTAACCGAATTCTCGACGGACCCCCATATATATATGCGAATATTCAGTTTACCAATCTTAGAAAGCCTGGTAGGAAGACCAAGAGCAGGGCTTGCTCTCCCCCGCACTGGCAGGAACTTCCACTGACAAAAACATAGTCAACTCAAATTCTTTCCACAATAGCCCAAGGGCCTTATGCTACTACGATTCAGATTGTGCAGGGGCCGAATTCGGAGCTTGGGCAGGCTTACCAAACCTTAAAGTCACTCTTCGAGCAGACAAAAAAGATATATACCCAGAAAGCCCCATTCCTCTCCACCAATGAACTTAATATCAGGGATCCGGGCCATCGAGAAACAATCCGTATTACAAACCTCGCTACCTTTGCTTCGGGTGTCTTTGAGGGAAACGTCGGGTTCTATGAATTAAGTGATAATTTTGTTCCATCCTTTGCTGCTAACGGCTGCCCACTTGGACAAGAACCTTGTGAACTCTACTTGAACTTGAAGACCCAGATGTACTTATCTGCTGTTTCCACAGATGAACAGGAACAGACTAAAGAAGAGCTATTAGATCTTTTCTTCCAAGAAAACCTAGGTGACGTGCTTCAGCTCCGACATCCCGATCAACCATTGTCTCAGGCTGAGCTCTGGTTTGTGGAAGCAAACAATTCAAGGAGGGAGTATTTGATGAATGCTTCCAGTAATGTGGAATCAATAAGTGAGTAATGCATTCACATAGCTTAGTATTACTCTAACCCGATCTAGAAATGTTGTCCGAGAGATTTCCGTGGGAGGACTTTCTACGAGATCTTAGCGCCTATCTGAAAACATCTTACGAAGCATTACTCCCTCCATACTTAAAACGCCACTCCCTCTCGGCACCGAGCTTGCCTGATCACACGCACTCTACAAATTGTAATGGGATTGTTGCCTCGATTGAGGATGATCCATTCGCAATTCAAACAAATATAGCAGTTCAAGAGGCTCTAAGGGCATTCAATGCTGCAAATGCCCCAACCAATTACAGTGGAGGTAAGATAGTTCACATTTCATGCCTTGTTCTCTGCTAAAGTAAACAAAGGACTACAACAACAAGATAAGAGCCCAGCAGCAAACAATGGCCGTATGCCACCGTCAATTAATGATACCCCTCCTGCAGACAATGGCATGATACCAACCATGGTCCTATATGAAAAGGCTCGCCAGCAAGCAGCTCAGAAATCCAATCCACAGCAGAAACGGCCAGGAATTAGCCAGAGGCGACCATGGACCGAGGAGGAGGAAAAGGCGTTAATGAGTGGTCTCGATGCGGTTAGAGGACCTCATTGGAGTCAGATATTAGCACTCTATGGCGAGAATGGGACCATCAGCAACGTCTTGAAAGATAGGAACCAAGTCCAACTTAAAGACAAGGCGAGAAATCTCAAACTTTTCTTCTTAAAGAGCGATATTGGCGTTCCTCCGCATCTGCAGGCAGTAACCGGCGAGCTGAAGACCAGGGCTCCAACTCAAGCTGCGCGGAAGGAGGCTGATCTCCGCCAACGTGCTGCTGAAGATGGCACCGCCGGACCCGAAGAAGAATCGCCTCAGCCTAATAGTACGGGTTCTAGCAAGAGGCCGCTTTCTCGGTCGGAGTCGACCAGACGAACACCGGAACTGGAGAGGCCTGAAATGCTTCATGTTGTTGCACCAGATTCCGCGTCTCCAGAGATGGTGCAGGCATTGCCAGTTCAGCCGCAGAGGCAAGCTACTCCTCCTCGGCCGATGAACGAGGATGAGGTCCTTCGAGACCGTCTTATGGGGGCGCTTGCGTCGTCCAAGGAGGCATTTTTGGTTTGATTTATACTTGGTTGTTGAGCGTGAATGGATGGCGTAAATGAATGGCGTGGTATAGCGTGGCATGGTGGGAAAGGGCAAGATTTGCATGATGGATATAATGTAGCTGTGCGAAATAAAGCAAAGCTAAATAAAAGCAGGGCTATGTGCCTTGCTTCTGGTGTGTGCTCGGCATAAAACTATGTCTGACTACTTATAATATTTTTGAATAATGAATCAATTATATATTGTGAAATCTGTCATGCTTTATTCGTAGTCTGTGCTACTTTTCTCTGATTGAATCATTCGTGTCTGGACTTGAGATGTTTCAATAATCAAGAATGGTTGTGTGGTTTTGCATGTGGCCTCCTCTTAGCCAGGGTGTGTGAAGAGATAGTTGTGGAGCTCGAATTCTTGGAACCCGCAGGGAACTTCGGACTTGCTTCTTAACTATTTAAGGGTTTAAAACTCCGCAGCTAACTGGTTTATTTCACTACTGGCTTTGATTGCACTTTTGAGTAGATATTCTTCATGCCAGCCTCTTTAGCAAGATGCCGTTTATTATAGTTATATATCTCTTATTGTTATTTCGGAATAAAATCGCTTATATTTTAAGTGGTCTATGGCCGCAAGCTATAACCGAGACTTCAATTAGATCTGAAGCTTTAAGCAACTGATAGATACAGTTGTTATGAGCACAAGTTGCTGCTCCTAATATATAGACCATCCAAGCCAGAGTCTCTTTCTTTGTCATTTCAGCGGTCAGCTGACCAGCGGCTACAACATCCATCACTTCTCCGCCTTGATTACTGCAGGCAGTCAACCGAGTATTGCTTTCTGCGTTGTGCCGTAGAGATTGTATCCCATTTAGAGAGTTTGATGACTTGCTTGCATCACTTTCCGTGTTCATAGGCATAGAATGCTTATCTAGTTTAGTGCTTACTCGATTTTCTGTACCCCTATGTACATAAAACTGCATATCTTAGGTATCATATCCAGTATTATATAACATCTAGAAAATTCCTCTCTTAAAGCTAGTTTGGACTCAATTCACACTGTTCTGCTTCATTCATGTCCAGCTCAAAAAACCATAACTCCTATTACATGTGGCAAAGATTTGACAGTCACGAGCCGAGGAATTACTCAGTAACTTTCCTTTTTTATTACACTTTACTCCATAGTTTATAGGTCAATTCGCTAGAGATTTACCTGCAAAATTTAGAATTCATACATCCTTAAGCCCCTCTTTAAACCTATCCTGTGACTGTTCAACCCACGTAGCTTCAGGATTTGAAAGTCTCGGAATTCACTACTCAAAATTTTGCACCCTGAGTTAACACAATTGTGTCTGTCACAAACTCAGTAGCCGTCACGGTAGCCAAAACTGTCGCTGTTTCAATCACAGTAACGAAAACTGTTGCGCTCGGGGCCGTGGGTAAGTTGAAGTCTGTTGACGACAAGAGCATACTTCCATTATCAGTATTAGTGGCACTACTACAACATGCCACAATAGTGACTGGCGAGCTGGTACTGCCATTCATAGCTAGTTGAGAACTTATACTTGAAGAAGCCGAACGATCTGCTGACACACTTGCTACACTAGCTATAGAGTTCGCGATCCTTGACTCCTTGAGAGAAATCCCGGCAAGTGGTAGCGAGACGATAGTAGAAATCATGGCGAGGATAAACCCAATTAAAGCAATCATGACTCCGTAATATGTTGCACGGTAGATAGCGGTGTCTCTTGGGTTGCGCGGATCCCTGAACCAACTTGAAACGCTTGCGTTTTTTGGATCATTGAACTCCTCTTCAAGTTTTAATAACCTGAATCCCCAGTACTCGTAATGATATCGATTTCTAGTGCTGCACTCCTGTTTGCCCGCACGAGGATCGAGCTCCTTGCACCGATTTGTAAACCAATCCTTTTTATCTAGCTCTGACTTCGGGATGAGGAGTCCAAGTGTTTCTAAGGTCTCGCGTGCTAGATCAGGAATGCTAGTCCTCACTCTATTGAAAGGGTTGTTCCTATAGATGAGATCCCCCCTGCTACCAATCAACAACTATCTATGGATGTCTCGCAGCTTCCATTGCTTACCCATTTCTCTTCAATTCCTCAAGGAAAGCCACATTGTGGAATAAGTAGATTGTCGGTTTTCCTGTTGCGTGGGAAAATCTTTCGAAGCAAAGATGGTCGGCGAGATTGTTCGTTCCTTGTATTTTGAATCCAGAGAAAAGAGACATTTTCTCGAGGGTGAAAGGGGATGGAAAGTTGGCTTCCATATGTTGAATCTTTTTATCGCAGAAGGGAAACCTGATATCCACGACCCCTTCCTCTACATTATTCTGAATCTTCTTTGGGAACTGTTTCATCACCGCATATTTAATTGTTTCGTTATCTCCCCATTCCGGCTCGGCAACTCTTCCTGGATCCGGTGTGAGACCTGCTCCTCCCAAGTAAATCATCATCCATATCCGCATCGCTAACTCAAGAGAGTTTTTACAATTCTGAAGAAGCAAACGATGTCAGCCGATTCCCAACATCTTCATAAAAGTAGATACAAGCATTCCAAATCGTACCTGGTCTTTTTCGTCGCCTTCTGGACCAGTTGAATATTCCTTGCGTCTCATTTTTACCACAAGTTCAAGTTTTGTTCTATTATGCCGCCAGGGCCTGCAGATATCAAACACAAGGTCTATTAGCTGACCGAAAGTTTTTACTTCCTGAGTATCTGGATCGAGAATTGTGCACGTGTATTCTAAAGCTGCGAAATAAAGGCCATAATGATCGTTCCTATCACAATTACAATTGTTAGCAGTCACTCTAATTTCAAAGATATTGCCCTAAGATTTCTTACGGCGGCTCTAACTCTCGTGGAGGGTTAGTAGGGTTAGTATCGCCCCAGAGCTGATTTGAAATATCTTTCTTGTCGTTGAGATTGAGGGGTCGGTAATGTTTGCGGTGATACCCTAGTTTTATCTCTTTCCAGGACCCTGCCGGATCTTGCGGATAACGATCAGGATTAGGATCAAGTTGAACAGCCATTATTTCCACATTGGCGATGAATACTGAGGATGCAGAACCATCTTAGCACTACCCAGAGACATCAGCGCAAGGCTAGCACCCCATTCTGTTGAGGACCATTACGGTAGCTTCATCTTTTCATCTCGGCGCACAGCTGTCATTATTGGTTGTAAGCGGGACAGTTCCACCTCATGCATGTCTTTTATTGATTATTTATTTGCAGCCGCATGAACACTAAGTATAGAAACTAAAAACCCGATAGCCAATGACATTAAAAGAGTGTTGTACAAAATGTTAAACCCGTGACAAACCGAAGGAATTGAGGATCCAATAGCATTTGCCCACGCAATTAATCCTATGATCTCTTGATTAGAATGCTTGCAGCCTCACTTAACTTTCTTTGCGAACAGCCTCGTCGACCTTTCAAAGCCAAGCTTAATACCCTCAATATAATTTCCGATGAGGTTCGTTGTATTGCTTCTGTCTAGTTAGTTATTAGCAAGTTACCGTTCGCCAAGCACATGAGCATTATTTCCAGGCACAACAGAAACTTTCCCAACACTCTACTCAGCCTCTATTAGCGATGCAAAGTTAGGCAAGGAAAAGAGAAACGACGATATAGGCGCCACTGAAACATTTTCGGCTTGATATGGATAAGGAGAATCGACAAGTATATGCGACTGTCGACCAGGGCTTGAACAAGGTGTCGACGTGCAGGGTAGCTGTTCTCTCCATAACAAAAGATCATTGGAAGACGTTTACAATAGGAGGCTATCTTGAGAACGTACAAACCCATGAGTATTATGGATTAACGACTGCTTCACCTCTCTATGACTGGAGAAATATTGAGGAAATTCTCGACGATGAAGCAGCGGAGAAAGTAGAGACCGGGTCGCTGAAGGAAAACCATTTCACATATCAATACCTGGGTTTCGCGCTTGGCAAGAGCTTGGGACCTGCAAACCCACACCGGTACAACAAAAACCCCTCTTCTCATAGATGGGCGCTTGTTGGGCTCGATCGGGAATATACGAAGAACTACCAGAACCTCGTCCGAGCACCAAATGGACCGGATTTTGAAGTCACCGGATTTGCTAGTGAAATGCCAAACAGGACTGTGCTAATCATGACTGCAAATGGTGGTGTCGTCGCACAAGGATTGCCAGACTCACGAGAGCCACTGTCGCCCCCATATTGGAGAGTTTTACTGATGACTACACCTCTTGGTAAGATAATGCTTGACAGCCCCTCTCCACCTGTTTTTTTTTAATGAATACTAGATCCTGTCGACTGCGGATCATGGGTAGTTGACCAGACTACCCATCAGTTTTTAGGAATAGTTCTTTACTTCGACAATAGACGGCGGGCTTTTATATTACCTGCGACGACAATATTTCAGGAATTACCAGAGCTCCGTCTTCCGCCATCCCAGAGTAAGGTTGAACGATCGACGGCTACACAGTTGAGAAGTGATGTGCAGATTACAAAAACAACAGCTGAACAGTCAACATCTGATCAATTAACATCTGGGCAGTCAATATCCGAACAGTCGATGGTTGAGCAGCTTCCAGTAGCCCAGGAGCCGGAAGAGAAAACGCAGAGGTCGTTCAGCTTAGAGCGCAAAAACCATTATCCCTTTTCCATAGAAGCAATCTTCCCACGCCTCTTCACAACACTAGGTGTTTATAAAGACAGCATTAATGCACACGAGGAAGTAGAAGTTATTGGAAACGAAACACTATGGCGCTTAAACAAGAAAAGTCGAGCCCAGGAAGAATGGCAGCTATTGGAACCAAGAATTAACAACATCATTCGACGCACTCCCGCCAAGTCAGGAACGATTCCACGAATAGCGTTATATGGATGTATGTCTGGAAAGGACAAGGGACATGCATTTCCGGCTGTGGCTATAGCCTGTAACTCTCCTGCATATACAAAACAACTGCAACAAGAGATACGGAAAAGCGGTCTTCTTGACAATACGAACTTCAAGATGAGGATTATGAATTACAGTCGTCCCTCTGATCGTCCCTCCATCAAGTCTGTGGGATTGTGGACGAAATTTCTGAGGTTTTCTAGAGCACCTGGGTCAAATAATCTAGATTTGGAGCCGGTGTAATAAGAGCTTTTCTTAAGCACAGAAATAGAAGTCGAAGCGAAAGAAGGACTATACTTAAGTGAAGTGCGCACTTATTTTCGGAGGTTGAAACATCCACAGTACCAAATGATTGTCCAGTTATCAACCATATGGGATGGTGTCGCTAGCCTAGGAAGATCTAGGTTAACCAATAAAGGGCTGAGGTATTATCCACCAGTATTGCCGCCCTTAAACTTCTATTCCCAATTTTAAGTAATATCTCAAGAGTTGTCACTAAGAAATATACTCAATGAAGAGTCCTTCGTTATTAGCTTCTAGCCCCGCTATCGAACATTTACGGTAACTTAAAACATTGTTACTCTAAAGCAATCAAACTACCTGGATGTTAAGACCAGTAAGCCATATCCTCGTATGATAGCCAATGTTTTCCCTCGTAACTCGGCTCAACTTTACTGTAGAGTTTCTCTGTCTTTGCCATGTATTCATTTGCGCCCGTGGAACCCCCCTGAGCATTCCGTAAGATAGCCATCTGGTAGCTGACGTATGTAACCTCTGGTGCGTAGAAGTCATGAGTACCGAACCATCTCATGGCTTTCTCAAGGAATATTCTGTAGTCATATTAGCCGATCCTCATCTGCAAGCAAAAAAAGAGAAGCTTGAAGCACAAACCCCGCAGTCTCAAATTGATCGAGGCGGATGTGATGAATTCCAATCCTCATGTTCATCAGACTTGCTTTATAAGTAAATTGTCTAACAGGGTTTGTGAATTGCTGAAGAGCCTCACTGAAATGAGTAAAGCTTTCTTCGAGGAGGTGATGCCGCACACGAAGAGCTCCCATACATTTCAAAGTATTGGCAAGCCTATTAGTATATAATTAGTCAAATTCATATAGAAACTGATAGCGGTGAAACGGGGACTCACTTGAACGATCTGGAATCATCAGACAACAAGTTTTCCAGTTGATATTGGTACTGACTGAGAATAAGAGTCTCAGCTGCGTCATGATCTCCAAGCACAATTCAGCACCAAAGTTCATAGATCTGGGACCATTGAAACCAAAGGCAAGCCTCAGGCCTGGACTCTCTAGGGTTTTGGCAATGTGTAACAGAATCTTGGTAATTTCCATTAATCAGGTAGGCCTGTGCAAGTCTGCAATGTGCCATAGAGAGATGTTCCCGGCCCTCCTCCGTTTCATCATTTAGAGAGGTGCGCAGATGGAAATGATGTAATGCAAATCTAAGAATAGTGGATGATTTCTGGTTTGTCTCAGCTGCAAGAGTGGCAAGACAGTAAAGAACATCGGCAAAGACGCTTGTCGAAGAAGAAAGTCCTGCATTCATACAAATTTTATGTGCTAATGTGAGGACAGAGAGTGCAGAATTGTATTGAGCATATTGTATGAAATGCCTAAAAGATACGATCAACAGAGTGTTGTCGAAAGGAAAACTTTCACCAGATCGTGAGACTCACCATCCATTCGCACCCAGGAGGCCAGCAAAGCTTTCAAGAACAGCTGAATCAAAGAGCAAGCTATCTTTTCTTTTGTAAAAGCTCTGGATCCTCATAACATGAGGCAGCACTTCAGTAAGTTTCGATCACGTCTCCGCACTCTGATATCTAAAAGCCCTCTCATTTTTGGACTAATAGCCCTAGGTGATGTCTACCACGATGACGAACGACTGGTGGATCTTTGCCGCTAACATCAAGGATATCACACCGTCCTGAACTGAACGATGCATCGTCAGAGCGCCAGCTCCTTCATTTAAGTTGACGAAGGAGTGATCTGATAAATTCTTGACACTTTCCATGTTATCATACTTACCATTAAACCAAGTGCCATTTGAGGTTGCAATCGTCTGTCGCAGCATCCATAGAGGAAAATGGTCTGTATGTAGGAGGGATAGAATGCCTATCAAGGCAATTGATTTCTGATTGAGGTTGATAAGTGCATATGTTAATGTAGTAGTAAACAAGCCGTCACTACAGTAAGCTTGAGTGCCAAACGTGTCGTTTCTTGACATTTCGTCATACAACTCTGTGAACATGTGAACGGTGAGGCCTCTACTAATCATTAGGCTTGCAGTTAGCGTAATGGCAGTGGCAGTCCCCCAAGCATGTCTAACTTTAGCTACGTCTGTATTGCTGTCAGAGATCTCTATTTTAATTTCCAAAGAGGAAGCCTTTTTTTAAATTATGAGGTAACTGATTGTAACAATCTATTGTATCAATAGATTGGCGCTGCGATTCTATCTCCGTCTCTTGAAGAAGGGAAATTTTGATCCCTTCGAGGCTGAAGGATGTTGGTTGCTGCGCTGTTTTAGTGTTTTAACTTCAAGTCTCCATACGGAATTTGCTGTGCTCCATGAAAATAGACCTGAGTCTCAGCCAGCTCTGCCCATAGTATCGAAGATGGAGAATGAATCTCCACGGTAGAGATAGAGAGCAGGTGTCATGTCAGTCTATATCATGATTCGTAGCACTTGTAATGTAATCGTCGTGGAAGATCATATTAATAACATGAGCCGCATCGCCACATCCACGTTTACGGTTTCGGGTTGATCCATTGAGCGCGTATGGCCGAGGCCCAGAACTCCGACGTCAACCCAGAACGGGGTCGGAAGTTGGTCTGCACTACAGACAATATAATATAGAAATGAGAAAAAGCGAAGTACAGCTACTAAATGTGACTAGGGATGATCTCCATGTCATGCATTGACGACGCCGTGGCCCATCGGGATAGAACCTCAAACGCTTCAGGGGCCACCAACAAGCCCACCGCCATTTCGAGAATAAGAGTATCACAAACATATCGAGGTCTGGATGTTTTCATTTCAGTCTTCATTTTCTGTCTTCATATAGAGGATATCGGTGAACGGTGATCATACTTGTTTTTGCAATCAAATTGCGAGGATTTCACAGCTGGTAGCAACGCTTCCGCCGAGTGCCACCCTACCTCAGTTTTCACATCAATCTAACCATATATCGAATCGAGATGTTAGAAATCATGGAGAATGCTAGACAGGATTTTGACGGGGTTGCGTGGGATAAAAATGACGAGGAATGGGAAGAGGCTCAGAAAGCATTGAGCAAGAAATCCTTGTGCCGTCGCCTCGAATTGCTGGTGGCGGAGAAATTCGGAAAGACAGCGACTTGGATTTCCCCAATGATTATTGGCGGTTTTAATAACTTGTATCGAATACACGTCGAAGATTTCTCCCCCGATGTTCTAGTTCGACGTCCCTCCATCAGTCAATCCCAGTTTCCGGAAGAGAAAACTCTTAGAGAGGCGGCAACTGCGAAGTACATACAGCAGAATACTAAAATACCCACTCCGCGAGTATTATATTATAGCGAATTCTCTGACGTCGGGCCATTCATCATCATAGAACGTATCGAGAACAAGTCAACCTTATCGCATGCTCTGACCACACCCGGTGTTGATCGTTCAGTAACTCATGCCTTAGATCCAAACATCTCCCAAACCACACTGGAAGACCTTTATCTCAAAATGGCGAATATTATCTTCGAACTCTCACACCATAAGTTTTCGCGGATTGGGTCTTTACTTGAAGACGATGGCTCCTTTTCTGTGGTTGGGCGACCCATCACTCAAAACATGAGCGACATGCTTCAGCTCGCTAACATTCCTCCTGCCCTTCTCTCACCTGAGTATAAGACTTTTGAATCCTCAAACGAGTACTACTTGAACCTAGCACGGAATCATCTGATACAGCTGATATTCCAACACAACGACTTAGTTAAATCAGCAGACGATTGCCGGAACAAATACGTTGCTCGCCAACTTTTTCGTCAGCTAGCAAAGCAAGGTCGACTCTCTACTTTTGGATTTGCTGAGGATGACTGGTCTGCCCAGTCAAAGACTAAAACATCAAAACTACTGCCAGCTCCTTCAAATTCGGACTCATTTCGGCTCTATGGCGATGATTTTCGTCCAGGAAATATACTAATTAACGCTGCTAATGATGTTGTTTCTGTCATCGACTGGGAATTTACTTACACCGCACCCACACAATTCATTCTCGATCCTCCATGGTGGCTACTACTTGATACCCCGGAAATGTGGGATGCTGGTATCGACGATTGGGTAAAGAATTATGAGTTTCGACTTGAGACATGGTTATCTGCCATGAAGGAAGCCGAGGAGAGTGCGGGTTCTGAACCTAGGCCCACAGAATTCCCGTTGTCTGCATATATGAGAGAAAGCTGGGAAATGGGGCGGTTCTGGTTGACTTATGCAGCGCGGAAGAGCTGGGCATTTGATACCATCTTCTGGAATTACTTGGATGAGAGGTTCTTTGGACGGAGGGAAGACCATGTCGAGAAAAGTGAGCTTTGGAAAACAAGAATACATCTTCTAAGCGAGGGTGCAAGGAATGCGATGGAACCATTTGTGAAATGGAAGGTAGAGGAGATGAAGGAGAGGAGACTAGTTAAATGGGATTTGGAAACTGCGAAGAATCGTTTGGCGGGGGTGCTTTTTGATTAAGGCGGAGTAAAGACCTTGGCGTATTATAAGCCGTTGAAGGCAAAAGATGTTATACAATCAGATCTTCGATATGTAAAATATGCAAGCATTTAATAGGGTACAACTACACCTAATTTAAGAAAATACAAGACAGATTTTAAACCGAGAAGCTCATTCACTTCTATCCCAACGGGGAGTTTTGTTCAATCTTCCTTCACACCTTCTATCACAGGATTTAGCTCAGCAATTGTAGAGAATTACACTACTATACACCTGCTCCGCATATGCTCAATATATGTTCTACATATACTCAGCTTATATACTCTATAGCCTAAGCATATGCTAAGTATATACTCCCTATATTTTTATAGTACTTAAGTGTAAATTACTAAAGTAAAAAACTTTAAGATATATACTAAGAACTAGAGTTTAAATATACTTACTAAAACATTTACTAACTTAAATACAAATATTAAACTACTTTACTTATTAAAGTATTTGAGTATATGCTAGGCATATACACAGAGAAAAAAGCTTAGTAACTGTAGAGATTATTCAGCAATTAGAACCCCACTCTTTCTACAATTGCTGAGCTAGGACCTCCCTTCCATCATCATATACTCCCAATACGCATCCTCGTACACTCCTCTAAAATCCCATCACCCTTCCACCACCATCTCCCTTTAACATGCTTTCCCAAATCTCTTTCCAAAGTATCCTACCTGCGACACTTCTCAATTCCTCACTCGTCCCCTCTTCATTTCCCTTATCACCGTAGAAAATCTCTCCCCTTACACACCCTCGTTGTCTCTCGTCCGCCTATTTCGACGAGGTGAGAAGAATACCAAAAACTTGACGTATGTCCTCCTGCTCCCTTCTCCTTGCAACTAAGTCTATTCGCGTTTATAACCTCACTGCCTCCCTATTATTTTCCTATTTGTCGTCATTAAAGAATTCTGATCTCTTCTCCTGTTGCCCCATGTTTTTTCAATTCAAGCAATACATTAGAAACGTCGATGAATAAGTGTCGGCGTCGACGTTTGGTAGAGTTTTCAACTCGAAGGATCTGGCCATGTATGTCTAGTCTTTCCCCATTCTAGTTCTCGGTTACTAATCATTTATTATACTGTAGCTAGACACCAGGAGTGTTCGAAGTTCCTCGCCGAAATCCGAGCAGGCTTGACTACTTTTTTTACTATGGCATAGATCATCGCCGTTAATGTGAGTAGCAAACTCCTACGAAACCCACCAGCTAACAAACCAAGGCCTCAATCCTCACAGATACAGGCGGAATATGTGTTTGTCCGGGGACAGATCCAAATGATCCACTTTGTACCATAGATTCTACTTATAACACGAGTTTAGTCGGTGTGCACCATAGACAA
The DNA here is from genome assembly GCA_000328965.1 of Ascocoryne sarcoides NRRL 50072. NCBI lineage: Eukaryota > Fungi > Ascomycota > Leotiomycetes > Helotiales > Gelatinodiscaceae > Ascocoryne > Ascocoryne sarcoides. The sequence continues at coordinate 238,709 of KB205948.1, read as the reverse complement.
ATTCCAAATAGGGAGGAGATTAACGTCGATAGGTCTTAATAGAGATCTCATAACAGCTACTGCCGTAATCGCAGGTGTCAGGTCATTCATTTTGACCTTTTACGAATCTCCCTATAGCTTTGGCCTAAGTCCTCTTAGGAGCACTCAACTTGAGAGTTAATAGATCAGCTCGACCTAGTATAGGTCTTAATGCCTACTTCACATATCAAGTTGTTAGATATCACCGAAACGGCAATGTTTTTTACCAACTGGCCCTCACCATCTTCCTCGAAGGCCTTATCTTCAGTTTTCTTTCGCTATGTGATATACGCCAATGGCTCGTCAAAGTTATACCTGTTTCTGTCAAAGTAGCAAGTGGTATTGGTATCAGCAAGTTTCTTGCTTTGATTAGGATGTCGTCGGCTGGAATCAGCATGATTTCTGATGGAAGAGCTAATCTAACTGTTATAGCTGGACGTCCAGCAGAGTATATCGATCCAACAACTGGAGCTTGCTTAAGCCATAAAATGACCAGTCAATCAGTACTTCAGCTCTCTACATTAAAACCCAGGCTGACCCGACACTAGATATGGATTGGAATCATATGCGGAGGAATCTTAACCACATATCAATGACCTACCGATTAAAATGCGCAATCATCATAGTAACTCGCCATCATTTCCAACATATCCTGACCGTAAGTGCAATACCCCCAACCCAACTTCCCAAACACCCCAAACAGCAACAAGATATCCGACTTCTCCAAAAAAACTCATCACATCACGTTCCATCCCTCAACAGCATCCTCAGTGCCCAAGACTAGAATACATCCAAACTCCCCCCTCACCCACTCCACCTTCCTTACATCAACCTCATCTCATAGACGCAACACCCACCTACCCTCTCCTCCACAACCCACAACCCACTTCCCCGGCGTCATCGACCGCAAAACAGGAGAATCCCCACGCGCTACGGTAGCCCACCTACTACAACAACGCTCAGACAATTTCTTAATTCAAGCCGGCACTGGGCAGGCTACTCTCCCATCACATCACAGCTTCCATCGAGTCTGGTGCCGGGATTGCCGATGGGGGGTGGTCGAGCGGGTGTTGCGGCTATGACTGACGACCGGCCTCTGTTTTTGGTATCTGTCTTTACACCCTTTTTGCACCAATATTTGCGGCGGTTCCGTCGGGCGCGATGGGATGGATGTATGTACGTTGATTCTGGTTGGTTGCTTGATGATTCAAAGGTCGCTACTACAGTAAAATGGGATATATATCGGTGATACCGTCCCCGCATCCGTGACTATGGTGACGATGCTGATTACCTATTCGGTAGCGTATCGTCTCTTCACGTATGCGGCTCTTAATGAATTAATTTATATATCTATAGAACTGTCGAGAGGGACGATAGTAACCCCCGTACTTGGTTTTATCTGAGTATTGGTCCGCTGTGGTTTATTAAGGCTGCGCAGACGAATGCGTGGCGGACGGAGGGATGAAATTAAGAATAATGAGTCCAGTGGCAGCAGGACTGATGGGTCACAAAAATAAGCAATAATAATAGTCGGACTTAGCTCATCATTAGGGCCCCAATTTCTCTTTCTTCTTCATTTTAAACCTTTGAAGTATCGAAATAAATGACTATATACGAAGGACAAAGGCTGGGAAACTAACTACTTTCGCGCACGGCCCGCCAGACGAAGTAATGCCTCCCCTCCCAAAAGTCATCTAAAGCGTTGCCCTCTTTTCTCTTTACCCTCTTCTTTACCTTATTTTTCACTTTTCTTTGGCCTCTTCCTGTGTCCTTCCTTTTCTTTTGCCTCTCTTTGTCCTTGCTCTTTCCTTACCTTTCACGTTTTCTTGGACTTGATCTTGCCCTTCCTTGTTTTTATTCTTACCCCTCAACTCAACTCAACTCAACCCAAATCAACTCAACTCCAACTCACACACGAATAAAAGAATAAATCGATAAAAAAAATGCAGTCAGGTAGTTATAACTCCCTATCCTAAATAAGACATACTACCTATCTAACAGAAGGAGAAGACAACAAAGGGCAGAGGAAGAAGAGGCTCACTGTTTACTATCTGTTGACTACTTACTTCCTTACTTACTTACTGACCCCTCTCCCTTCTTCCTCCCTTTCCTCCTCCCCAAAGCCACGAAAAGAGAATAGAAGACCAATTACAACAAACCTCAACCCAGGTCAACACCCTATTTCTCCATCCACCCTCAAAAGACTATCCATTCAACTTCATTTCGCTAATTTCATCTCACAAATTCCATTCCATTCATCGATTCCATTCATTGATTCAACTATCACCTATCAAGTCAAGCTCCCCCATCTCAGATCTTCCTCCCCTACACATCCTCTCCTTCTCCCTCCTCTCCTTTTCCCTCACCCCACCCCCACCTCCTCCTCTTCCTCTTCCTCTTCCCAATCTCTTCCCAATAAATCCATATTTACAATGCATACATACACACATGCACGCAGAACCACCCCCCACACAAAAAAAAAAAACAGAAAAAAAAGAGAAAACAATTGCTACCATCCACGCCTAACCGCCCACACCAACGAACGCCCTACTAAACGTCGACTTAAAACTTCATCAACTTCCATTTCACCTTCGACTTCGACTTCAACTTCAGACCTTTCCGATAACGTAGGTTCTGCCCCTCTCTATCTCTATCTCCATTTCCATTTCCATTTCCATCCCTTTCTCAGAGAAAGCAACACCAAAACTAAAATTTTGTTGATTGAAAGGGCAGGTAAAAAAGGAAAAAAAAGCCATGCGAAAAAGACTTCGTATATATGCTCGCAAAAGCCTGCCTCCTTACACCATTGGTGTATATCCTCAATGATCGGTGTGATGCCAGGAAAGGAACAAAGAAAGAAAGAGAGAAAAGAAATATGGTCCAACGAGACGCCCCGCCTCCCTTGCCTTCACCTTCCACCAGAAGAAGTATTCTCTAATATATTTTTTTCGAATTCGGCTTGCCTGCCGGTCCCGCAATTTCTTTCTCCCTCTTTCTTATGCTCTCTACTCAAACAAAGTTCCCTGTTCCGTATCTGTCCGCATTCTATTTTCAGGAACAAAACATACCCCCGTCTGCCTCTCGTTCTCGGCTGGCTTAGTCGTATCGACCATTCTGTTGATCCATCATCTCGTAATTGGCATTATTCTCATCTCCATCATGATGAAGCGTTACCGAGTTGAACTCCTCAAACGGATCGACCGCCACCTCGCCATTAGGTGTTGACAGCCCGGAATCGAGGGGAACACCCTTCGCTAAGCTGCCAGGCATTGCACGACTTCCGCTGATATCCACACTCTCACTCTCCTTGACCGTCCTAAAATTTACAGTATCAATGCCTCGTCCTTGGTGCGGTATCATGGGGGGTTTCATATGTCGAATAAGGGCCCATTGTGTTGTGCGGAAAAAGGGATGGCTCTTGACATCCGAAGCTCCAGCTCGTGCCCCTAACCGGCGATTTTCATCTTTAATCAGCAGCTTCCGTATTAAAGATTTGCACAGACTATTCACGTGTTAGCAGAAAGCTTTTCAAATTGTGAGGCTTGACGAACTTGGAGATTTGCGGAGAGCCCGAGTGCTCTGGGAACGGTACATCATCCCGCAATATGTTTGCAAAGGTAGCATTGCGGTTTTTGCCTTTGAAAGGGGTTGTGCCAAATAGCATCTCATATATCAATATACCTAATGTCCACCAATCCACTGCACTGGTGTGCCCGCATCCTTTAATAACCTCGGGGGCTATGTATTCTTCTGTCCCAACAAACGAATTCGTCCTGAAATTAGCTATGCAAGACTTCGTATCGATCGTCGGTAGGGAATTGGTATTTGTCCCGTTCCGACCAATGATCATAGTTGGCTTTCCACCAGGGTCGGACTGTTTCGAGAGATCAAAATCCGAGAGCATAATATGCCCAGATTGGTGCAATAAAATGTCTACGTGCGTCAGAAAGCGCCAAGGCAATTGGAGCTAGAAACTTACTCTCTGGCTTGAGATCTCTGTAGATAAACCCCATCAAATGAAGGTATTCCAAAGCAGCTGTAACTTCTGCAGCATAAAATCTGGCATCATCTTCCGGTATACACTTTCCCGGCCGTGTCTGCAACGCTCGGAAGAACTCTCCACCGCTGCAATATTCCATACACAGATACAAGTGTTCCTCCGACTGGAATGAGTGGTATAACGTGACGATAAATGGATGATTACTGGTGGCGAGGATTTCCTGCTCCGCCAATGCTCGTTTGATTTTATTCCGCTTGATCATCTCCTTCTTGCTGAGTACTGCCAATGATTAGCCTTCGAAAACACCCGGAACAAGACACGATGCCCACCCTTCATAGCGTATAACCGGTTGCTCTTCTTCTCCCGCACTAGATACACTTTCCCGACATCGCCCTTCCCAATCAACTTGATTTTATCAAAACTGGCGGGGGTGACTTCCACATCCCGAACTTTGATGGAATTGGAGCTGTAGGTTCTCCGGTATGCCATCGCATTGCGGAGATGTGGTGGCTTTAAGGACCCTAACGTGTCCTCCCCATGTATGCTCAACGTGCTCGAGTTGAGCGCAGCCGCCTTCGCATCGATGAGAGCCAACATGCTGGTGCCTGTATTTTGTGCTAGCGGTTCCTTTCCAAGCTCTGCCGTCGCTGGCCTCTCGTTGCTTCCTTTGCCCTTCGAGAAGAGGCCTTGCGCATTGGGAGCACTGGCGACTCTCCTGAGTTTCCGTGCCAATTCCTCCTTCCCAGCTATCGTGGCTTGGTCATTGACGCCCGCGACCGTATCAACCTTGAAAGTGGGAGTATCTGGCGGACTTGGAGGAACCGATCCTTCATTATGATGTCGTAACGCGGGCGGCCCCTGGTGTGCAAAGTACGGATTGGCGTGTGCTGTCGGACTGAGTCCATCGTCCAACGCATTGCCCTCGCTGGCAACCGTCGTCGAACGGTTTCGTCCCGAGCCAGGAAAGAACTTGGACTGTCGAAACGAGCTCTTGCTCTCCGACTTGATCGGCTTCTCGTCCTTCTCGCCATTGCCGTTCCCACTACTAATCCGGAAGAAGTTCTTCAACTTCTGTGGGAAGGGGCTGTGGCCATTCGTATGTTTGCTCGACATCGAGAGGCTGGAGAAGTTGCGTTTCTCGTTGGAGAGGGAACTCGGGGATGAACCGTGAAAGAGGGTAGTCATTCGGAGCGGCGAGCAGCTGTGACGAGAGCTGCTTCTCGTGCTTGTGTCTCTGGTCGGCGGTGAGAAGACTTCGAGATGTGATCAAGAAACAATCGACCTGGGGTTGTCGAAGACACGACGTCTGCTGGACCGTGCCCAAGGGAAGGGGGTTGATAATCAGTTTGGATGCGAGCACCAGAGCGATGCTGTCAGCGTCCGGGTCCACTTGGAGTGGAGGAGTTTCGGGAATGGGGTGGCGCAGTAAAGTTAGGAGCGAGCCTCTTTTCGCGACGGTGCCATGGCTCAATAAGCCCTGGATCTCCTGATCGAGAGTCGCAGGAACACGGCACTCCTGAAAGTAGCGTGTTCGGAGGGAAAAGAAGAGGCGATGTGGTTGGTGATATCGCAGGGTCGAGCAGTGATGGGTGGAATATCGAGAGGAGAGCGTCGAGAGATATAGATGGACCGAAGAGGCCTCTCCGACTCAGAGCGGGGCTGGGAGGAGTATAGGTGGGAGGAACGAGAACTGGTGCGAGTTGTGTAGAAGAGGGTCAAGGGTCGTCAATGGCAAGAGGCATCCAAGAGAAAGCCGATTGATGTGAGCGCCTTCAATTAATTGCCTGCTGCTTTGCAAATATCAAATGGTGAAGAGCCGTGTTTTCGTGGCTATGAAGAGCTGATGTGGCTTTACGTATACAGTAGAGAGTTACGCAGGACAGGCAGGCTTGGCTAAGTCGCCGGCTTGGCTTTCAACGAAGAAGCTGAAAAGGCTATATGCACGCTCTCTCTCCTCTATCTCTCCTCTCTCCTCTATCCTCAACCTCGAGATATTTCAACATCCATAGCTTCCCTCTCATTACCACCCATCTTCCCCAACCTGGTTGCCAGACCCGACTCTCCTCTTCCAGTCCGGTCCCAATTGCAGTAGCCGATAAGTACTCGGTAAAACCCCGTTAGATCCAAGCCAAGCCTCATTCGCATTCATCCATCCCTATCCTCAACCTCATCCTGATCGATCCAATCCATCCTTTATCTATCAATTCACCTTATCATCCATCCAACTCCCCAACCCAATCCAACCACCCCCTCCGAATGGGAAGCCAACCCCAACCCTCTCTTCCCCTCCCCTCCCACCTCCCATCCCTCTTCACCTTCCTCTTTCCACCCGTCGGGATCCCGCTCCGACGACTCTGCTGAAGTATTTCCCCGACACCAGCCACCAACCAACCAACCATCCCACCGCACCCCCTCAACATCCCACCCCCAAAATCCCCATTTGTGACCAATCCTCCAGTAAACATTACGAGAGTTCATGACATCATCACGCGCTTATTCCCCCCCCCCTATCGTATCCTCCAACCTCCAACCAAACCATTGCACCACTCCCATGACAAGAGAGCAGTGATAGCCTTGCAACCTTCAGTGCCACCTCTTTGAACGCTTCTCCTTCGGATAAGATGTCAACTACCTATTCATTCATTCACAATCCCGAACCCATAAATCCCCCATCTCTTCCCTCTGTGTCCCTCGAAGCTGCATCATAAGAAAAGACATGACAGCCACAGCCTTACTCCATTACCCCTCGACTTCGACATCCCAGATACTTCTAGAAGCGTAAGCGTGTACGTATTCTGTCGCTGGATTATGCCGAGTTGGCGCCAAATCTCGCTCGCGTTACTCAAGTGCTGACAGGACCACTGTGGACAGAGGACCCAACCCCTCGCCTTATGCAGGAGATCACCATGCAACGGCGCCCCCCCGGACTTCTAGAACCACTTGCCTGCACACAGAACCTTGGCCCCTGATATGACGTGATAGCTACCGAAATATCTTCTGTTCATCACTGATGCACTCAAGACACACTTCACGAAAACATACTCCGCAGGCTGATGCAAAGTATCACTTTATTTCTTTGTCAAACAGCACAGCTGCCGCTCTAAAATTACAATGAAAGCAAAGGCCATAGCAGCAGCTCCGCCAAAGTGTTCCCTTTTCTAGTCTCCATGTAGCCCCCTCTGACCTACAAGAAACACAGTAAACATGCAATAAAAACCGAGAATGAGGAAAGAGCCGATACAGACATACAAATGATATCGAGTATCAATATATTGCCTAGCCTCCTCCATTGCGCAGCCATACACGGAAGCGGATAGAGGTCGACAGAGGCAGGAATAAGATATGTCCAAGTCCACTAATGCGACCAAGTCAGCAAAGTGTATATGTAATTACGCAGTGATATATCATACAAACGTCTGAACCGCATTCCTAATAAGATAACCGTAAAGGCCGGAACCACCGGGCTTGTAGAAAGTATGTTTGTGAGAGACGGAAAGGACTCGAAGTAATAGGGACCAGCTTTGAAATTATATTCCGTACAGAGCAACCGATATCTACCATCCAGCGCTGACAACAGGGCCAGCAGCTGAAGTAGTACCGGCCAACCCTGCATTGACGGTTCTCTTGTCCATGTCATCCTTCTGAGAGAGATAACGCATGTAGCTCTCAGCACCAAATCCGTCGACTGTTGTGGGACTTGGTCTTTGTGTGCGATCTCTGTTGAGTGGAAGATTCTCAGGCAGGTAGCTCGATACTACCATGGGAGAAATACTACCGACAGCATCCTTAGCGTCCTTAAAGATTAGGCGCTCGCCGTCACGGTCGACTGTTGGAAGGTTCAGCATAGCTGGTGCAAGAGATGCAGCGGCAGAACCACGGTATTGTGGAAGGTATCCCTGAGCGGTTGCGGATGAGATGGTACCTGACAAGGCTGAGCCAACCATTGTAGCCTGTGGAGTATTCCTCAGCATATTTTGGAGAAAGAGAGTCTGCTGCTCAACACTTCATGAACAGTTAGCATCCGATTCTCCTGGCCTCGTGAGACAGCAGCGACTTACTTGCGAAAGTTCTCTACACGCTCGGCAAAGCTAGTCTCATGGGCAACCTTTGGCGAGCGCTTTTTGGTCTGTGGAGACAAGTGAATTTCGACAGTCGAAGATGAACTTTGTGAATCACCCATTATCGATTCAGGCGTTCCGAGTCCCGAGCCGTTAATTATGGGAAGAATAGAACTGTTTCCTCCAGAACTATTGAGATTAGGAAACTCCGGATTAGCGGGCGTGGTTGGCGTTTCCTTGCCTATCACGAGCGAGGCCCTATCTTCTCTCAAACTGAGGCGCGCTGGCAATGGTAATTTGTATCCAGGGACTTCACTCTCCAAGAAAAGACTGGAAAAATCACTTTCAGCTACGGCATTTAGGTGCCCATTGTCGCGAGGTGGAGTGAATGTTACATGCGCAGTTCCGTCGTCTCCGGCATCCTTGGTTGATCCGCTAGAGATAGCGCCCAAACCAATCCTGGCAGAAGTGTTCGATGGCAGAGCATTGCAACTTCGATCGGAGGCTCGCTCAATGGGGTGCTTTGAGGTTGATGTAGCAGTTGGAAGAACAGAAGTAGTATTCTCCGAGGCCGAAACCTTGTATTCGGGCGCTCTCGGCTCTGTGAATAAGTTTTCGAAACTTTGTCTCACCGAAGGCATCTTCACCGGGTGAGCATTCGACCTGGAACCAATTTTACGCATTGAAAGATGTGCACTCTCCTTGATAGGTGAAGGAGGATAAAAGTCCTTTCCATCAAACTTTGGCAAACCAGCGTGGAAAGAGCGAGGAGCCTTTCCCCAATATAAGTATCGAGCCCGAACCTCATCATTTGTAAGAGGACGAGAATACATAAAGTCTTCAGGGTTGGCTAGATTTGCATGGAGGCCATAAGGGAGGGTACCAACAAGGTAAGGAACGGCTTGTGGCGAAATATACGAAACACTAGTAGGCCTCAAAGTCGATTGGTCGTGGAAAGTATTCGATCGTTGAAGCCCTGGAACTTGAGTGCTATAATGGCCCTGGACGGGTTGTTCATATACAGAATATGAACTTGGCAAGCCCAAAGGACCTGGCCCCATTCCAACACTAGGCATGTAGGCCGGTTGTCCCCAATCACTGGAAGCTTTTGAGAGTAGTCGAGCTTCAATTGCTGCTAGATTGTCAAATTGCGTTGTCTCAACACTAGCTAGTTGAATGTTATTTTTCATTGACGGCAGTTGCGATTGTGCTTGAGAAATTGACGTCTGCGCACGCGGTTGAAAGGGCGGAGCCATAGCAGCAGCTAACGTCAAACGAGATTTCGAGATACCCTCAGATTGTCTTGTTGTGCCCGTCGTGCCTTGAAAGTTCTGAACAACTTGTGGGTTCTCAGATTTGGTTCCCTGCTTAAAAAGGCTGCTGCCTGAGGGTGCAAGCTGTTGACGAGAAGCTTTTGGGTTGAATGTTTGGCTATCCGCCATGGATGGAACCTTCAGCCCATCCACAGATGCGCCTGATCCTCCAGATGTGCTCTTTTCGTGCGAGCAATCTTTTGCCCTATCTACTTGTCCAAGGTGAAGCTCGAGCATAGCCTCTAGATTCCTAATCTGGGCTTGGACGCCATCACGCTGTTGCTCCATAGAATTCTCATCAATTTGATGCTTATTATTGACGATCTGGTTCTCAAGGTGTTTCTCATGACTGCGCAGAGCATTCATTTGGGATGTTAAGAACTCCTTCATGAGAACCATGCCAGGCACAGGTGGGCACGGACCTGGAGCAGAATCTCTCTCCAATTGCTGTGCTGCATTTGGCATCAACATAGAACCTTGCCCATTAGGAAATATCAACGGGCCTGGCAGGCCTGCAAGAGGAAAAGGAAAGCCAGGAGGAGGGAACCCAGGTGTTGAAGGAATCGAACCTTGTGGCAGAAAACTAGTATTGCCAAGCATTCCAAGAGGGACAGGAACCGCATTGGGGGGAACTTGGTATCCATGTGGCACGGGGTAGACAGTTTGGCCATGGAATACAAATGGTCTGTTTTGGTTGAATTGGTTGGGCGGAGACAACTTGACGTGCTGTGGCATTGCGCCGGCCAAACTATGGACCATATTTCCGTTGAATTTCGGCATTTGACTGCTATCAACGTTATTGGAATCGATGCTACCAGTTGAGCCTTGAATAGTGGAGGGTATAGCCGAAACATGAAAGTTGTTGCCATGAGGAACAAAATTATAAGGAGGCATAAATCCGCTCGGGAAAACAGGGGAGTATCCAGCAGTGATCGGCTGGCTACGAACCCAAGCAGATTGTTGACTGTTACTAGCATCAAAATCCCCAGCTTGCTTTGGGAGCTCGAAATGATACTTTTCACCGTTCCAGTCAAAGTCAGGCGGGGCGAGGCTTCGAGTGTTAGGCACGATACGCCCACCAGCTGTGACGCGGACATGAGTTGGAGAAATGACAGCCCGGTAGAATCTTTGAAAGTTCTCGGACTGCTGTGCAGCTATGCCAGATGGCGCAGAGTGCGGCTGAGAGGAGCGATCCGAACTCTCCCGTCGACGCAGGTTCCATTGAGTTTGATGGGATTCAAGATTAGTTCGCGATTCAGCCAAAGAAGACTGCTCGCTTTCTTCCGACGATTCTACAACGCGTCTCTTGCTGAGTTGCTGGGATTTTTGTTTGCTCGCGATGTTGGCAATGAGCTTGGTCTGACAAGAGAAGTATTCCGGTGTTCGGAAAGCCTCTTCTGGGATTCGGAAGATAGACCCTATATATTGGTAAATAAGAGGCTTTGAAACTCAAATGTTTGACTTGACGGACTTACCAAGATCTGCAAGCTGCTTGTTGACCTTATTAAGAAGGAGACAGACAAAAGGGAGCGACTTCCTCATGTTCAAGAGCTCATCAGCCGGATAGCGACATGCTTCCGGCTTTCCTAGCATTGTGATTGTTGAATCCATGGCCGAAGAGGTTTCGAAAACGCGTGCCACCGCAATACACTCACTCTCAAACTTGCCACAACAGCATATGCGAACTAAACAGTACGACAAGTCGATGATGCACAAGCAACACCGAGCAAGAGCGGACGATGTCGAAGCGGCTGCGGTGTCTCGAAAAGCGAGCAGGACTGAAAGCGAGACGGAGAAAAGCTGAGGTTGCTGCTGGCGAAACCTGCAGCGGCAGTCGTCAGTCCTCGATCTTGTCTCGTGTATCAATCTTCGCACGATAATAGCGCATCGTAGAGACTTGGCAACTCGCTGTCGCACTCACCACGAACGCGACGATCAATGCGGACTGGGGATTGGAGGATCTACTTACAGAGGATGACAAGATCAGTAGATCGAAGCTGGAACGAAAAAGCTTGTATGATTGCGAGGCGTAAGATCAAGACAGCAAAAGGGAATGTAGGATTGGAGAATTGGAGGCTGTTGATGGTAGTGTTGGGGAAAAGTGAGGGTGTAGATGAGAACGAGAATTATAATGGGTTCATGAATACGCGAGGGAGCTTCTTCTGAGCCTCTTCTGCGATTCTGACCTGCTTTAGGAAGGAAAGAAGGGGGAGTGAATTCATGCGGCCACCTTTAAACAAAACGGCAGTCGCAGCCCGTGATGCCCGTGACTTCTGCCATTGATGGCTCTTGCATACATTTTCCCGGTGCTGAGTTCCCGCTCACTTCATCACTATGAAAGAAACAGTTCTGCTTTGGATACAGATTCTAAAATTGCATTCATCTCAGTATTGATAACCCAAACAATTTGAAGCAAAGGTCCCCGGGAGATCAAAGGCGCATGTCTGTCACTGAGGAAACTTGCGTTTGAAGATCATCACGATCACTGCGATCAAGCTGATAACCAATCTTTTGCGATCCTGGCGCTGGAACATCCCCCAAGCCACTTTGTGAGGATTTAAAGAGTCCGCCTTGAAAAGGCATCTGGAAACAGAAGATGGTAATCCATAGTTGGGAAGCAACCGCAGTTATTGGGCTGTCTGGTCATTATGATTGAGACAACCGCCCAAGGCAAAGCTCTCTCTTCCTATGTCTCACCAAATCTGACGAGGAGTATAGCATTGAAATAAGGAAACATTTGAAAACAAAAGACATGATGAGGTCTGATAGATGAAAGAAAGCTTTGGCTCCGATTCTACTCACAACAGCTGCCTAAGAATCAAGCAGAACTTCTGCTGAGACGTGTCGAGCTACTTGTGGCTATGAAATGTTCAAGATTTCTTGACTGTGAAGGTTTGATGGGCTAAAGTCAAAAGTAGGATACGGACTCGATATCATTTTTCTCGTGGCATCGAAGCGAGCTATTGTCTAGTTTGCAACTGTTGTCATCAGGCACAATAGGAATCTCGAAGTGTGGGATTATAAGACATCTCACAACATGGGCACAACTCCGGACTACGGGAATTGATCATAGCAATTGGGAGCTTCGTCTCAAAATATAGACAGGATATCCTACTCCTCCAGGGATATACAAGGACAACCTGGCACATGCCAACCAAGGAAACAGTAAACAGTCTCAAGGAAACAGCTTTCGTTGATTTAAGATTCCATTTGTTGGAAAACGTTGGAGCCTGTTTTGCGAATTTAGACCTAGCATTCAAAGCGGAGTGTTTTGCGTTATCGAAAATTGCAAATGTCTAGTACCTGTCAGCATTCATATGCCTCAAAGCGTTTAGATTATTAGAGTTTATGGTGGCTTTGATTATTGGTACTCGTCGTCAACGAAAGATTTTGCTGCGATCTTGTTGCTGATATCGCCCCCCCTGCGTTGTCTGGTCCTTTTATTGATTTGTGCATCCGGTGTTTAAATCGAGCCAAGCCAGCACCGATCTTGCAAGTCACGATACTGAAGCAGCTGCTCTGGCCATTGTTGAGTTGGGCATAATTTGCCTCCAGTTTCGGAGATTTTGACTGTCCATCCCATTCCGAGCGATCGAGATGTATCGCAGGTATGACGGTCAAGACACGCGGATGTATATCGGCAGACTGGAGGCGCCTGTCATGAGAATAGGGAAATAATCTGGCTTTCTGTACGCGTGAAGTACCTGTTGGAGAAGATTGGGGGCGACACGCTAGTGTTCTAGCGATGGGGATCACCGAGTGACTCGAGCTTCAGGCTAAAGACTCCAACCTTCCTCGATGATGCTGACTCGATTGGAACGATTCCCCAAGTTCTCTTCCATACGTATCTGCACATATCGTAAGACGCCGCAGTCTTCCATTTCAGAAGGAGAATCTATCAGATGTCGACTTTGTACAACGCAGAGTGGCCGGAGTCGAGAACTACCCCTCGTATCACCATGCAGCTATTGAGACTCTTTTTGGCCTCTTACTTGGTTACACACGCGATCATCTTCAATCGTAGGCTCCGGAGCTCATGCACCTCGCGAACAGGCCGTCCACTGGACGCACGCTTTTACAGTTCTGCTCAATTGGGTCGCTGCTGAATCCGCAATCGTCTTGGATTAGGATTCGGATTTGCGAATCAGTCGCTCTCCATGGGATTAGGTTGCCATCATGGCAAATCTCACGGTCAAGCATCTCACGAGTTTACAGAGGATCTCGATTTCTTCCTGAATCAATCCCAACCTCCGATGATTATTGCGCTATTGATGTTTTCTTAGTATTTATTTATCGGGGAATATCCGCTTCTTGCCAGAGCGCTCTGCATTACTGGCATCGTAATGTGTCACCACCCACCATACTCCCGGTCACATCTGTTCAATATCATTTTGGACTGAACTTGAACAGAATTTCAATGTACAATGTGCAACGTACAAAGAGTCGATTTGAATTTTGTTAGATATTTATTTTCTTGCTCTTGTTCTGGTTTGCTAAGCGTAAATGCTTAAACTGGTAGCGTAGTTAATTTCCATACATGTCGAAAATTTAGGCCCCAACTACCCTTATGATCATGGGCTGCAGGACTGAAAACCCATGAAACCTGTCGGAGACCATTATTTCCTCCCCTCCAATGCAGCACTCGATTATCCCTCTCCAACAACCTCCTCTGTTACTCAAAAGGGTTTGTTCAAAATCATCATTCGTTATTCATCAAAACTCCAGTCCAAAACCCTTCATTCAATCCGGAGAAGTCCCATTGAGTATCATCTCCACGGAAAGCCCAATGCAGACTCAATCTGCGTGCCAAATTCAAAAACAATCTTTCCATCGGAATTGCCGAGAGGGCGTCGGCCCGTCTGGCCCCATACCAAAGTTATCCGAGCAAGATTATGCAGTCCAGCCTCCGCCAACGGCCGCGGCTTGAAGTCCACTTTGGGAAGCCATCGATGTTTTAACTCCATCCATTGCTGGGTAGCTCACGGCAGATGGGCCGGTTGCGTTCGGGAATGCAGGCTGTGGTGGAAGTTCTTTCACTATCCATCCACTGTCTACATCGCTGGCTGCTATGATCTCCATAATTATGTATTGGAGAGAGCCATTTTCAAGTTGCGGAACGTATATCTCTCGGGAGATGCGAGAGGGTCCTTGTATCATATTAACGTCGGAATCCCGACCATCTGCCTTTATTGATGTTAGCATCCCATTTTTTTGCCAATGGGATAGTACTCACAAGACAATGTGCGCAAGGTGCGTTATTCACCCATACCCAATAAGGGCAATTGTAAGTCAACCAGTATTTGCACCGATACTTGTAATATCCACCGGAGCCACTCATGGTTTTGGACTACTACCCGCTGGCAGTAAAGCGTTTCTACCAGCGCGAAATTGAGCGCAGGGAAAGAGGATCGAGTAAGACTTCTGAGAGAAGTCTTGGAGGCCAAGAAGGCAAGAAAGCTTAACTGAGAGGGCTGAGATCGAATTAGGGGACCTCAAAGGCGCAAGCTCAGGAAAAAGAAATGGGATCGAAGCCCGGGATATATACTCCGCAGGTAGTAGTCCACTTGGTCCCTGCTCAAATGGCCCTTGTCCTGTCGAGAATATCCCCGATCATGAAATTGGCTCCCTACCTCCCCTCTCTCCATCCATTTGTTCTCAGCTTCATCATCCGACCAGGGCGTGTTTCGTTTAACACCCTCCCGTGAGAGCTGCTAGGAGCTAAGGCTTGCATACATAACCCTTCAGCGCAACCCCAGAATGGAAAGCTCTAAAGGTTGTCTTGTATGTAAGTGTTTTTTTTTCTTGCCTGCGCGAGCAGCTGCAATTCTGCTGCTGTGCAATTCACACGTTTCTCGCTGGCAGATCACCACACACGATAACGGCGTAGATCCCGAGAGGGAAACAACACACTGCCTTGTGGATTGTACTGTGCACTCTCACGCCGGTATATATGACGTTTGCGGATAGTTCCACAATAGGAAAGAAAACTTTTGCCAGTGGGGTACAGGTCCTCGGGGTCCGGCTCACTAAATTTGGGGAATAGGGCTCCAACAGCTGATAGGATTCTTGGGATGCCTAGATGTGGTAATAGATAAACCAAGAGGTTGATCAGATATCGGCCACTAGCCGGTCGTACTCCACAGAACATTTCCGTTTTTTTCATTACCAAGTCATTAAACGCCAACGGGTTCTCCCGTTCTCGAGTCTAGCTGGAGTCTAGAGTCTAGAACCCAGAATCCAGAATCCAGAACTCCACTCCCAAAGCACCCACTGCAGCTAGACCATCCACTTTGTCGGCTCTATCCACCCTCTCCAGCCCGCTCTTCGTCCACCTCGCCGACAGAGAGAGAGAGAGAGAGCTGGATTTACCGCAATCAACATCCATGGTGCATTGTGCAGGGCGGCACTCGACAATGATATGCCTGCCCCACACCTCCTCATCTCATCGACGGCGCCCATGTCCCCTCCCACGTGCGTATACCTCGGACGCCGCCCATGCCTCCGGCCTCCCCACTCTACCTACCTGCCCTATTGCCCCCCTACCTGCAGCTCGTAATCCATTGATCGGGGCCTTGCTTTTTCTCTCTTGCTCTCTTTCTCTCTCAGCCTCGGATTCGATCTCCCCTCTTTGAAAATCACCAACTCGCGGACGAAGAGAGAAGAAACGAATAAAGAAAAGGATGACTAGATCCGCAAGAGCGTGACGGTAAACCGAGAACAAGAGAGAGCGAAAACGAGAGTGACAAAGAGAGAGCATCTCGGATATCATATCAGCCAACCATGATATGATACAGCCTCAGGATCTCACCAACCTCGAGGCCCGGAACTGGAGCCCGGAAAGAGGCGAGTAGGTAGGCTGATTTCTGGACGGGGTGTGGTGTTGTTGGAGACAGGGAGCGGGGCAACCGGCCGGAGAGTGTTGGAGAGGGGGGGGGGGCATTTGGTTGGGTTTGGTGGGTCGAGGTCGCGGTTTTGCGGTGGGAGAGTGATGGATCATGGATGGAGGGGAGCTCGGGGAGCTGAGGTTCTGGTGATGTGGTATGTGGTATGTGTGGTATGTCTGTGTTGTGTGCCGCTGTCAGACAGCGTTAGCGACCGTTGTGCAGGTACGGGCCGCTTGAGGGGAAGGGAGGGGGCATGGATATAGGTTGATGAGTGCTTCTAGTCATATCTCGGGTTCGTGGTTTGTTTCGTGTGGGTGTTTTGTATAACGGGTTTGTCTAGCTTAGCTAGGTATTTAGGGTAGAGGGTGGATGGGATAAGATGGAGTGTGGGGTACGTTCGGGTTGCGCTTTGCAAGAAATTGGTCAGAGAAGTGGGAAATGAAGAATGAATGGAGGGGAGGGGTTGGAAGTGCTTGTCATTTGGATTTAATTTATTGGTTGGTTTTCGTTTGGTTTGGAGGTGCTTTGGGTGATGCTTTGGGGACACGGTCCGTACCTGGGTGTCTCAAAGGTACGAGAGTATCGTCGGGAGTTCTACGTAGCAATATTGAATATTTGCAGGAGCTGCGTGCCATGGAGATAAACCGCCTAGAGACGGATACGGCATTCGTAAGTCAAACTATCGATCCAAGCCGACGTGCTTGCGCCGGCAGCAACAATTCTATCATATTTTCAACCGGATTGATTCCTCGATGTCCACCTGCCTGCCTGACCGATACCATACATACTTAAGTGACCGTCCTCCCACCACAACGAATAAATCCACCGGAGCCCCAGGCCGACGAGAGAACATTTTCCCCAATCCAGCGAACACAGCATCAAACCACGAAACTAAGAGAAAAGAAAAGAGAAAGAAGATCCGTCCCGTCCTGTTGTCGTTGTTGCCTCTCTGCCCGCCCATTAGCTTACTAACTGCACTACAACCTCACCCAGCATTCAGGTTTCGTCTCATCCCCACCCACCGCGTCTCGAACCTTTTTTTTTTATGAAAGCGACGAGGGTGGGTTGTTAGGGTAGCACAGCACAGCCATTCCGGTGATGCTTCCGCCGAGTACCCGGGTAGGAGAAGGAGAAGGAGAAAATCGATGGTCGTCATCTACGATGGCGGATGTTGTGTCACCCCCCCTCCTCCCCCTCCCTCGAGCCTCGAGCCTTGGGCCTTGAGTCTTGAGTCTTGAGTCTTGAGTCTTCTAGCCTCGATGCCTTACTTACAGTACAGTACCATGTCGTGCCGCCCCGGCTGTGTCTATATCAGCATCATCATGGCCGGCTCGGGAGAATTTCCCACTGGTGCGATCGTGGCCAGGCGACGAGATCTGGAGATGGGTGAATAAATGGATAAATGGCTGATGTGATGAACGCGGTTGTGTGAGAGGGTCGGTTTGTTTGTTTGTTTGGTTGTTTGGTTGGTTGGTTGGAGGAGGTATGTGGGTGCGTGGAACAAAGCTAGATGGCGATGATGAGGCGAAAGGGAAGAACAGAAAAAAAGAGAGGAGAAAAATGGGGATGGTTTAATGATGTGATATAAAAAGTGGAATTAGATAGGAGTTTTTTGTTTGAAGGCTGCTTTTGAAGACTGTATTAGTCCGGCCTTTTCTGTCTATGCATTGGATTGGCGAAAGGCACTTGGGATAATAGAATAGGCTAGAGGTGCATAGACATGAAGTAGGATGAAGGAGGTATGACCGAGGAGTAAATCAGTGGTTACAGACGACCTTCTAGTTGTTGTGGCTATTTTAAATACTGCACGGTACACTGTAAACAGTAACTCATACTTACTCACATATAGCCAAGACCTACTTACTTACACATTTAACGCCGCAGACACGGAACCAAACCGCATAATTAGCCACTCAACTTAGCGAAACCACCAATGAAGTCTTAAGCATCACCTCTCTCCAAGTCCCCATCATTCGCTACTCAACCCCAGGATATCTATCTATCTATCTATCTATCTGTCTGTCTACCCCCAATCCTCCCTCCGCATATCCCTCCAATCTCAAACCCATCAAATCAAACACCACAAACGAGATCGAAGCTCTGTCTCTCTCTCTCTCCCTCTTGTCTCATCCGCAGCTCTCGATGAAAAGCACAGAACGCAAATCTATGTAATTTTACGGGCGTGAAGTTTCAGACGACGATAAGGACAATGATAATAATGACCCAACGATCAATCAATCAAGCAAGCAATCAAGCAATCAATCAATCGGTTAATGCAACGGAGGAATTGGTGCATATCTCATACCTACATACATATATGCACACATATACATACACATATATAGTACATATACAGTACATATACATACACAATATATACACAGTACATCCACACATCCACATATCCACACATCCACACAACCTACCAAAACCACCACATCACAGGATGCCCTCTCCCAAAATAAAATAGTACCGAGCCACCCACTCCAACCTCGCCGATTCCAAAACCGTCCAACCAGAACCCCCACAACTCCATGTCCAACCCCCTCCCTCCTCTCCTCTCCCATCCCATCTCATCTCATTTCAAAACGCAATCCGGGTAGAACCCTCCGGTTACCACCCCCCAATTAGAAAACCATCCATCCATCTATCCACCCATCCATGATTCTATTATTATTACAATGATTCCCTCCCCCTTCTCCCTCCCTTCTGCATGACAAAGGCGTAGCATGGAAAAAACACAACAAAACAGACCAAACCAAAACACGGCACGGCACGGCACATGTATGTATGTATGTATGTATGTATTCTACAGCAGGCCTGCCGTGTCACCACAGGCCCGATTCCAATTCGGCGTCGCGAGGAGACAATGCCCATCCACCCGCATCATCGTATTCTCAAACCGCAATTGGTAAGACGGCGGAAATCGCATGAGGGACGTTTGTTTGGCAGCGCCAGTAACGAGCACCAAACGCACATGGAATGCACAGTCAAGGTTCATTGGTACGTAGTAGTCACTTCTCGGGCTGGTTCATTCGAGGTGTGCCGTCCAACAACACGAGTCTCGTGGGTACTGTCTAGGTAGGTAGAGGTAAACGACTAGCCCGCCGAAAACCAATTATATACATGTGGTTCATTTCTTGGACCAACTCTTGCCTCAAGTTTGGAAGAGTCAGAAATCTCGCATATCCCGTTTTTGTGCGCCATGCCCAAACACCATGAACACCGGGGTCCCCTTTCTAAGTCCGATCCCGAAAGGAAATGGAGTGGAAGAATGCTAATAGACAACTTCTCTACCGGCCACCTTTCATTACTTCTCTACCGGCCACCTTTCATTGCTTGCTTCCTCTTAATCTTGCCCAACGTTCGCTCTAGTGCAGCTCTAACCTCGCCCTTCTTGAAGGTAGACAGGTCGTAATATGTGGGTGCAATGTCCTGTCACAGAATGTTAGAATGCAATACTAGGAAAAGGAGGGCAATAGGTACGTACCAGCAACCATTCAGGTCTGACAGACGTGACCGTTCGCACATAGTTCTTCGTCGTCAAGACGAACTCGTTATAGACAACCCATTCTGCCTCGACGCCGAGCACCGTGCTTGGATGTAGCAAGACGCTCTGGTCATCTTTAACAGTCGTATATTGCTTACCCGAAGGTTCCTTCTTTGCCACCTGCATGAAGAAACCTGAGACTAGAGCACGTCTGATATTGGTGAAATAGTCCTTATTTTCAAATGGCGTACTGACCAGCTCCAGCTCGGACTTTTCCATAATCCGCTTCAACTGCTGACGCACATTATCGGCAGACTGAAGAGCTCGGAGACTAAGGAAGTGCTCATGGCACCATCCGCTTGGGTTTGCTTGTGCGGCTTCTCCTTTAAAGGCATGGTAAACATTCAGCATTGTGAGATGATCTCCATCAGGGTGAGCAAACAGATTCTTCATCTCATCGGCACGCTTCTTTGCGCTCGCTGGGCGTACAAAGATCTGGGGTACAGAGAGTAGCGCGGTGAGTGAGAGAATTTCGTTGGAGCAGTAGAACTCGGGAGACGAGATTAACATAACTGCGAGCGCAGGGTCGAGAGGAAATTCCGACGCCATTCTTCCGAGTTCAGTCAAATCTCCGTCGTCATTGAGACAAGCGAGATAATTTAGTTCTTCGAGTGCTCGCATGAGGGTCTCTGGTGCTGGAGGGTCCATCAGATCAAAGTGGACCAGATCATCGATTCCTAGTTTCTTGAGTTCTAGGACGGTATTGGAAAGATTCGATCGGAGAATTTCTGGGTAAGTTTGCTCTATCAGCTCCTTTTTGAAAGCACCTTCGGTATATAGTCGGAAGCATTTCCCTGGCCGGGTACGACCCGCACGACCAGCTCGTTGCTGTGCCGAGGCTTTTGATATTGGTGATACTAACAAGGACTCCACTCGGATGCGAGGATTATAGACCTTCTGCTTGCTGAATCCTGGATCCACCACATATACGATTCCGTCGATGGTCAAACTGGTCTCTGCAATATTTGTACCAACAATGACCTTCCGTCCTGGCCGACCGCCCTTTCTTGAAGGTGGGGGGGCCGGTTCGAATATGCGCTGTTGTTGAGCTGGTGGCAACGTGCCGTAGAGGGGATACACTTTCAAAGGTCCAGCATCCGCTTCCCTGATCATCTCATCTGCCTCTAAGGAGATCTTCCTACATGCGTCTTCAATTTCCTCCTCTCCGGTCAAGAACAGTAGAATATCACCCTCGGGTTCTGTGGCATGTATTTGGAGGACGGTTCTCAGAGCAGCCTCTACATAATCTCGCTCTGGCTCAGGTGTATAGAAGATCTCGACGGGATGTGTTCTTCCGGGGACAGCTAATAAGGGCGCATCGTTAAAGTAACGCTGGAATTTTTGTGCATCAAGCGTGGCAGACATGATCACAATCTTAAGGTCTGGGCGTCGAAGAGCAACCTCCTTCAGGAGACCCATGAGAATATCAGTGGCGAGAGTACGTTCGTGGGCTTCATCAAGGATGATACAGCTGTATCTTGTCAAGTTGTGATCGTGCATAGCCTCGCGTAGAAGCATACCATCTGTCATGTACTTGAGGATTGTCTTGGGTCCTGTGACATCTTCAAATCGAATGCTGTATCCAACTTCCTCTCCAAGCTTCACATCCATCTCATTTGCCACACGCTGGGCCACAGACATCGCCGCAACTCGACGAGGTTGGGTACAGGCGACGAGCTTACCATTGAAGTGAGGAAGGTCGTCGAATAGAACGAATTGTGGGATTTGCGTTGTTTTACCAGAACCAGTCTCACCGACGAAGACGAGAATTTGTGTCTTGTGGAACATATCCAGGAATTCCTGTCTACATAACAGTTAGATATATATCTTCATGCAGGTCAAGAAGGCCACTGACCTTTGCTTATGAACTGGTAGGTTTCGCCGAGTCTTCAAGATGTCAAAATACCGATTCGACAGCGGGTTGTTATTGAGAGGGTTATTTGGTCCATCTTCGGCTGCGTGAGCTTGCAGAGCTGTGGTTTCGTGTCGTGTGAACTTGGAGAGGCTGGTCTGGTTCTGGGAGTCGCTGTCGTAGCCATTTCGAGAAGCGCGGCCATTGGAGTTGTTGCCTTGCTCATACATGTGGGCCAAGTATGGATTTGTCTCGGGATTGAGGTCCCCATTCTTGGGTCGCTTTGCGCGCGACATTTCTTGATCTTCTGGACGACGGTCAGCCATGTTGGAAGCTGATTAGAACGTTGCTGTATTTACTTCAGCTGTGACGAAAGCTAGGTGAAGATTTTGGGTCACCGAAGAAAAATAAATGCGGCTATAACTGATAACGTTAGTGGATTTGGCGCTAGTGCAATCGCCCCACCGCGCGACCTAACCTCTTCTACAAAGGTACTACTTACGAGCTCAACATCTGGATCTAGAATCCCGATATATCAACAACCAGAACAAAATGGCCAACACAGACTCTCCCGATCCTTCCAACGATCTGCTCCCAGTTGCCGATAAGGATGAAGAGGTTAACCCAGTTGCGCCAGCACCGGACGCAAAATTGCCTACTCGCAAAGATACCTCCTTAAAAGAGTTTCTGTCCAAGATGGATGATTATGCGCCAATAGTGAGTCAAACCTCTGCCATGAAATTGAAGCTCTCTGACCAAGCAAAGATTCCTGATGCTGTAACGAACTACTATCTTACAAAAGCTGGGCTTCCTCCCCCACCTCAAACCGACCCGCGCCTCGCTCGGCTCCTTGCCCTCGCGACCCAGAAGTTCATCGCAGATATTGCGGCTGACGCCTACCAATATTCCCGGATCCGATCATCTAATTCCTCAAACGCGAATAACCCGATGGGCAACTTAGGCGCCGCCGCGGGTTTCCCCGTCCCTGGTCAGCCGACAGCCGCCCCGGGGAGCAAGGAGCAGCAAGGACGCGGTGGGCCTCTTGGAATTCAGAGACCCGGCTATGGAGGTGGCGGTCAAGGTGGGAGTCAAAACCGAACAGTTCTTACTATGGAGGACCTGGGTATGGCGGTCGGCGAGTATGGCGTTAATGTGAAGCGTGGCGAGTTCTACAGATGAGGACGTTGGGATAGACAGGATAGTGCGGGGCATATGGAATGGGGGCGTTATTGCATTATGGCGTTTGGTGAGTGGCATAGATCCGGGCAGGCTGGGCCTAAAACCTGCGCTCCGGGTTTTCTATAAGGTGTATATGAGAAGAATCCCAATATCTTCATGAGATATAACTGGGTAATTACTTTTAAGTTCCACAGATATCCTACCAAACATATCATTGCTCGTCATTTTTAAGTGATAAAGCGTCAAAGCCCTCTTTCAAATTCCCGAAACCGATTAGTACTGTCTGCCCTATAAAAAAAACATGGTTGGAAAAAAGAGATCGGAAAAGAATAGAGTGCACAGGAACGAAGGGAATCTAAAAGCAAGAAATTTTCAAAACAGAAAGCTCGTCCTCAAGGGGAACGGAACACCAATATCACCTAGTGTTGCAAGGTTTCACATGCATTGCGGGTGTTGCACCGCCGTTACCACCAAGTCGGCAGCTCTACTCGAAACTGTTGAAAGGACTTTTGGGCAGTCAATCTAGACCACTACACTGTGTTTTATTGGGCTGCTTTTCGGTTATTTAAACACTACATTTAAACGGCTCAGGCTTGTTTTCAAAGGCAATGTGTAAAAGTCAAGTTAAACACGGTCTACTATGGCATGTACCCTATAGGCCATCGAAAACAAAGCGTTTTAGCTTTGGACATATTATATAATAATATGTGAGGTTTCTCCCTTCTAAGATTTAATGTTATAAAATATTGAAGTTACATTCAGAGACTTGAAGTTGAGCCGTTAGGTAAATTTAGTAAACATCTAAGTCATCTCTTTCATGACATTGATATCTTATGTATATCTTCCTGTCGTCGAAACACTTCTATTTCTCTCGCCCAACTTAACTCAACCCAACCAAGCGAATCACTATCATCTAGGATGAATGACACTCTGTACAAAGACGTACGATTGCAGGGTGTAGCCCGGGTAGGTGCTAATGAAGAAGTAGTGTAAGATAGAGCTATAGGTAAGGACAGGGAAACTGTTTAGCATAGTTCCGCAAGGAGTTAAGGATCAGGAAAGTCTTTGGCATGGATTTACGAGTACGTCGTGGCTAATAGAAACTGAGGCATCTTTGTGTTAGCCCTCGTAGCGGGGCCTAAATTTTGGGTATTTCCTATTCCTTATTGGAAGTCCTCTCTCTTTATGCCCATGACACTCTAAGCTCAAGTCCCTTCACAATCCTGGATGCATTGCGCTCGTCATGATTGATATACACAGCACTCTTCCCTATAATACAACTATGTCGTCTAACAATTCGATGCCGCTCCATAACGCCCACTTTCTACTCTCATCATCTATTTGTTCTTGCTTGACTTGTATTTGAAGTTCTTCCGGGTCCTAGACTTTCTCAGCTCAAGCACCAAACTCAATTGCAATTGCGGAGACGTACGGTGCAAATTCCCCAAGCTTATGCCCAACCATATCTTCCGTAATCTCTACATCGTTGTATATCATTCCATTGTGCACTTGGAATATCAGCCCGACAAAATTTGGGAGAATCGTCGCTGATCGAGCTTGAGTTTTGATCGGAGGGTGTTTCTGTCCTGGCTGAAGTCGCATTATAGGAAGACTAGTCGAGTGAGAATATGTAGGCCATTGTGGCTATTGAGACTTACGGGACGATATTGGGCCCTGGATAGTGTCAGTATCGTAAAGCATCAATTGTATATTATCATCTCTTACCTTTCCAGACTGACCGCGCCAGAAGCGCACGAGTAGGAAACATTTTGATTGATAATTGAAGCTCGCCGTCGTTGAACTGAAGTCGCTTCAAAGTTTCCGAAGTGGTTGCAGGGGTGCAGAACACGCTAGAGACAATCGCGTCTCCCCAGAAAAGGTCGACTGCCTAGAGACCTCTCTACCTTCACAATCATACAACTACAGAACACCACAATCCCACTTCTCTCAATTTGAGCTTGAAGATTGGCGACAGATGATGTAAATTGACCTTTTATTGGGATGCATTATAAGGGCATTTAAAGGTAGAGACCAGCACGAAGAGCAGCACCAGGAAATTCCCGGGATGCAAACGCCTTAACTTCCGAGATGCCTACATTTACAAGTGAGTTTCCTTTCTCTTAGGTGCTCAACGTAATATTGAATGTGCCACAGGTGCGGATACCATACGTATTCTGGTAGCCACAGACAGCCATGTTGGCTACGAAGAGCGGGATCCAATCCGAAAAGACGATAGCTGGAGGAGTTTCGATGAGGTTATGCAGTTAGCGAAAACAGAAGATGTAGGAACCTAATGTATACATTGGGGATATGTACTCATTTTCTGTTAGGTTGACATGGTGCTTCTTGCCGGAGACCTTTTCCATGATAACAAGCCCTCTCGAAAGTCAATGTACCAAGTCATGCGGTCACTACGAATGAATTGTTTAGGAGAGAAGCCATGTGAACTTGAAATGCTCAGTGATGCCAGCGAGATTTTCGACGGAGGTGCTTTCCAGCATGTCAATTACGAAGATCCTGATATAAATGTTGCTATTCCTGTCTTCTCGATTCATGGCAATCATGATGACCCAACAGGCGATGGCAATTACTGTTCTCTTGACCTTCTGCAGATGTCAGGATTGCTCAACTACTTTGGAAGAACGCCTGAATCAGATAAAATCGATATTAAACCTATACTCTTACAGAAAGGCCAAACAAAGCTAGCCCTCTATGGCATGAGCAATGTCAGGGATGAACGTCTTTTTAGAACCTTCAGAGACGGCGCTGTCAAATTCTTTAGGCCCAGTGTCCAACAGAGCGATTGGTTCAACATAATGGCGGTTCACCAAAATCACCACGCTCACAGCGAAACGGGCTACCTCCCAGAGAATTTCCTTCCAGATTACATGGATCTTATTGTTTGGGGCCATGAGCACGAATGTCTAATTGACCCGAGAATGAACCCGGAAATGGGGTTTCGTGTTATGCAGCCTGGGTCTTCTGTTGCAACCTCTCTCGTAGCTGGAGAATCTGTTCCAAAACACGTTGCGATTTTGAATCTTACTGGGAAAGACTTCAAGGTCGAAAAGCATCGAATCAAGTCTGTCAGGCCGTTTATTACGGAGGATATTTTTCTAGCTACCGATGTCCGTTTTAAGGGTATAGCTAAGGTGAAGGAGAACCGGGCCAAAATCACTGCGAAACTGCAAGAAATTGTCACGGGACTTATTGAGGAAGCAAAAAAGGATTGGCTCTCTATACAAGATGAAGGAGAAGAGCAAGAGGAAATTCCATTACCACTTGTTAGGATCAGGGTCGAATACTCTGCCCCAGAAGGTTGCGCATTCCAGGTAGAAAATCCGCAGCGCTTTTCAAATAGGTTTGTTGGGCAGGTGGCCAACGTGAACGATGTGGTCCTATTCTACAAAAAGAAAGCAGCAGCAGCCAGTAAGTTATTAAGATATGCTTATTCGGTTGGGTTTACTCATGCAACATAGGGAGAGAGAAAGACGAAAAGGAGATGCCGGATGAAGATGTTTTAGCCGCTCTCGACAGTGACAACGTCAAAGTTGAGAAGTTAGTGAAAGAGTTCTTGACGGCGCAATCTCTCAAGGTCTTACCACAAGAGCCATTTAGTGACGCAGTTACCCAGTACGTCAAAAAGGATGATAAATATGCTATGGAAACTTTGGTCAACGATAGTCTTGCTAGTCAGATCAAGGGTTTGATGGATTTTAGTAGAGGAGACAATGAAGAAGAGGAGGGTGATGATGACCTGACCGAACAGATGCAGAGTATTCGTGAGAAGCAAGAAGCAATGTTTGCAGCTGGTGTCCTCAAGATAGCAAAGAAGAAAGGGAAACTAAAGCCTCGGCCACAGGGTTGGGACTCAGATGTCAATGGGGAATGGGAGGATTTTCCCGGTGCATTTGACATGGATGATGAGGATGAGGAAGAAGAAGATGAAGAAGAAAATGAAGATGCTGCCTCGATTATGTCAACAACATCAAAAAGGACCGCTGCAAAAAAGGCGCCTGCAAAGAGAGCGCCAGGGAAAGCAAAAGCACCAGCAAAGCCTAAGGCCCCTGCGAAGGCCAAAGCTCCCGCAAAAGCAAAGGCCCCTGCGAGAGGCAGGAAGAAGGCCGCTGAACCAAGTGATGATGAAGACGATGATCTTATTATGCTTGACGCGGACCCTGCCCCAGCTAAATCGCAACCTAGGAGAGCAGCAACCACGCGCGCAAAACAGTCGACGCTAAACTTTTCTCAATCTCAGGCGAAAATGACCCAGACAGCAAGAGAATTAAGCGATGATGAGATCTCGGATGATGATGATGCATTTCAGCCTATAGCTTCTTCCTCGAGGAGGCGATAATGGGATAGTAATTGGTTGTATGTGTCCATTAGCCTTTCACATGTTAGCTTGCTTATTGCATAGCATGTATATTAAGTTGCGTTCGAGGGAACTTGAGCAAAGCGTTTAACGATAGATATGAGGAGAAAATGAGCAGATGAGGAGCTACACTTTGCCAATAGGTGTGCTATCTTAGATATTAGGACTATGGTGTGCATAGTAACTGAGATTTGTTCCTATATGCAATTTTCCTTGAACGGGACTTCGCGACTGATTCTAGAGGACAAATTTCAAACCACATCTCATAGCCCTTGCACAATTAGAAATCTAAACAATTGGCGCAGGGTAGTTAGTTGTTTTTATTGGTTTTCGTTGATGTCTTGCTTTAAATTCACAAAGACGCAATACTACTCTGTAAAATAATTACTATATCAATACCAAATAACTTAAAGCTGATTCGGGGTATATTGCATATTAAATTAAACAATTATAATGAAAGATAATGAAGAAAATTGATGCGAGGATCGTATTATGTCCTTCCATTTTTCTAGCGCGTCTCGGATTTAAATAGCTTGGTCACTAGTTAGGCTGAAATGCTTTTAACAAGCAGGAGAATATCGCTTTCAATTTAGAATTTCAGCGTCTCTCTGCTCCCCTTTTTAGTTCTCTTTCGAGGTGTTGTTAAGCGAAGTTGGGTTTAGAGAAGCAATTCGAATAAACAGGCACCACTATCTTACACTGCATTGGGATTGGATAGCGTAGTGGTTTTGTAGGAGGGGGTGTGGTAAGAACTGCTATGAGGTTGCTGAGATGGTTGTTTGAAAGAATAAGAAGATTTATGGGTGCAATGGAAGGGCCAGATAGGTGGGCTACATGTAAAGGAGCAGTCTAGAAGCCTATTCTGCTTTTATTTATTGTGTGAGAGATGGAGAAAAGGAAAGAGTTTGAGCAAAACTAGGAAGGTGCTCACAATGACCTGCAGTGAGGCTTGAGACATTCCTATATTCAACGGCTCTATCTTCAGAAAAGAAAACCCGCGGAAGTCCATGCTTAGCTGGGTTATTTTCTATGAACATCAGCGAGTCTCTAGTTGAAATATTACACTTAACCCTCTATTCTATAACACCTTGACCAGATAACCCTTCTTTCTATCAATTGAAGGCGCCTGGAAATAGGTATTCCACGTTCTTCTGGCCCTCCTCACCTCTACCCTCTTTCTTCGTCATGAACTGCAGCATTCCACTCGTCTGCCCTACCCAATGAGTCCCCTTCACCAAATCAAGATGTTCTTTCTTGCTCAGCTCGTCCAGCACAGCACCCACTAAGTGCTTCGCATTATTGCTGTTCGCCTTCATATGCCCCATGACCATTGCTACATCAACATCCTCAGATGAGTGCCAGCAATCATAGTCTGTTGCCATGCAGATCATCTGGTATCCAATCTCGGCTTCTCGTGCGAGCTTGGCCTCTGGCAGAGCTGACATGTTGATAACCGAACCTCCCCAAGAGCGGTACATGTTCGATTCGGCGCGGGTGGAGAATTGGGGACCTTCTGTATGGCAGACATGCTTTAGTAAATTGTTAAAGGTTCCTGCAGATGGAGCATCTAACCCATGCAGACAATTGTTCCTTTCTCATGCATTCGCACTCCCTCCCCTGCTAATGCATGGCCGCAGTCGTTGACAATCTAGATCGAACATTTGTCAGTGCTTACGTTACTGAACATATAGAGTCTTTGGATATCTATACCTTGGAAATCTTCGCGTCAAACGGATCTGCAAATCCGACGTGCCCAACTACGCCCTTTTCAAAGAAGGTAAAAGGTCGGATGCCTATTATGGAGCTCCTGATCAGCATATACCCACGGCTCTATAGCCTTTGCAGATCCACCTTTAGTACGATCAATAATTTGATCTGGAACCACAAAGTCTCGGGGCTTGATCTCCTCTTGCAAACTTCCAACAGCGCTAAATGCAATTATAGTCCTGACTCCAATGCTTCTCAAGGCCGCTATATTTGCCCTCGAAGGAACTTCATGTGGTGCAATCTGGTGGTAGAGGCCATGGCGAGAGAGGAAAGCAATCGGTACACCGTTGTGCTGGAGAATGTGGATCGGTGCAGATGGATGGCCCCAAGGTGTAAGAGGATTTACAGTCGCAATCGGAACATATCCTTCCAGCTGTTGCAGACCGGTGCCTCCGATGACAGCAATGTGCACGGTTCCTATGGGATGTTAGATAGGGAAGAGTATGTTTAGAGCGGATAGGTTACCCTCATAGTGGGTTGGTAGATCTGCCATTGTGACTGCAGAAGAATTTATCAATGAGATTTGATAATCAAGACTTATATCAGGGCAAAGACGAACAGTGTTGTTGAGAAGAGATGCAGCTTGAAGACGAAGAAGCAAAATACAGTCAGTTGTAAGCTACGCTGCCCCTCATTGCCGACCCCGCCATAGCAAAAAATTACGCGATCATCTCTCGAGTCGATGGCCCTGCTCTTAGCACGTTTTCTAGCTATACTTACCTCGGATTCACCACGATTGGCATTTGAGGAAACTGACTAAAGGCAAAGGTAGTAGATTTCTGGGAGTAAATAATAAGATTTAAGTTCAGCCGCTTGTTGAAGTGCCCGTAGCCTCCGTGCTACCTCTGTATAAAGTACAAGGCTAGTAGTCTTGAGCAAGTAAAACTGTTGCGAGCTAAATGCATCTGGGCTTAATGAGAATATAAAATGCCATGCTTCGTACTGTGGCAGAGAGACAATAACGAACGATCGACCTTTAACTGCTGACTTGCCGAGTTGCTGGAGCTGCCGGAACAACTCAGGCTCAGGGGTAAGTTGGCGCGTGTCACATGACCATATTTCGCTTGGAATGTGCCTGATTATGTCAGCACACACACAATCTTTCGGAAATCTTCTCTCCAACTTTGACTTTTACGACCAGCGACCAACGACCAACGACAATCGACAACCTCCCCTCGACCTTCATCCCCAACCATCAAGATGACCAAGATCAACAGCTGTACGTTACCATATCTTGATTGTCTATTCGAATCCCAGACTGAATGGCACATTTACGACGTCAAATCACAATACTGACCTCTTGTCCCAGCCCTCCACTCCTCGCGGAGAAAGAGTCGCAAGGCTCATTTCGATGCTCCCTCCAGCGTTAGACGTACTATCATGAGCGCACCCCTCAGCAAGGAGCTTCGCGAGAAGTACAACGTGAGTACCCGCCATCTGTCCTAAATTCAACGCATCTAACATGGCCATCTCCAGGTCCGCTCCATCCCAATCAGAAAGGATGACGAAGTTACCGTTGTTCGAGGCACCCACAAGAACCGCGAAGGAAAGGTCACTTCTGTCTACCGTCTCAAATATGTCATCCACATCGAGCGTCTCGTCAAGGAGAAGTCCTCTGGTCAATCTGTCCCCATCGGCATCCACCCCTCCAAGGTTGTCATCACGAAGTTGAAGCTCGACAAGGACCGTGAGAGCATACTGGAGCGCATCAAGGCCGGCCGCGAGATCAAGGAAAAGCAAAAGTCCAAGGCATAAAGGGGATAAAGTTGGCATGGGATGTTCATAATAGGTGTTTTTACATCCAAACACTGGCAGGTGCTGGTTGGGTGTCCTAGGCATAGGAATGAAAAAAAATTACATTATGGCCATTTCACATCCTCGTGCCTCGCACGTTTGGTATATTGTGAAATGATTCCATGGGAGGTCCTCCCGAAGCAAGGTCTCGTAGTTCACTACGATCGACTATGTGTTTTGCTATACAATTGCTTTGGGGGGGCTATTATGCGCCCGACTAACATGACAGGAACCAGAAAGCTTGCATCTATTATGCAGTTTGCTCTCACTAACTAGCGTTCATTATCTCCGCGTTAATCTCCTTCACTGGATAATCATGATTTTCGTAGGTAAAACTATACGCAAGAGGAAACGCAGGCTGACCTCTTCGGAGGAAGGCTTTCTCGCCTGCAGACTGTCTCTAGATTCGTCCTTGATGATGAGAGTTTGATGGTGAGAGATATACACATATTCCGGATGTCCTATTCTTCTCCATGTCACGCCCAGTATTATTGTAGTTAATCTGAAGCGTTCTGCACTGAACTTGACATAGCTTGGCCTTCATTTGTTATTAGACTTTGGAGAGGCAGCATGGATGCCTTCTTCATTAATAAAAGCTCATATTAACCTAAAACTTCTCAACATAAGGCCTGACATCTAATTCCTGTGTGAAATGCGATCGAGGCTGTGTATGCAAATACCAATACGCATCCGCAATCTATGCTCATGATTAGCCTCTATCTTCCCAGCAAGATTTCATCTACCAAACTTACAGCGTCGCTACTAATCTTCCCATCCTCAGCTCCACCATTCACAGGCCAGTTTTTCGTCCTGGGGATATCAATTACACCATCGATGATAGCGTGCGCAACGTGTATGCCCTTTGGCCCAAACTCTCTCGCGAGACTCTGTCCCGTGGCTCTAAGCGCGAACTTACCGCTTGCGAAGGAGGATGCGGCTGCGGAACCTCGGAGGGAGGCGGTTGCGCCGGTGAGGATGAGGGAAGGGGGATGGGGAGAGGTAGGGACGGCATCTAGGAGGAGGGGGAGCGTTGCTTGGGCGAAGAGGTAGAAACCTCGACTAGATATTGAACATTCAAATTAGCATACACTCTAATGCTGGTATAAATCACACCTATCCATCCAAGTACTTAATCGATGGTCCCTCGATGGGTCCCTCTATGGGTATCTTTCTTTCTTCCTTATTCGCCTAGACATAATTGAGATGAACTTACCCATTCGACACATACCCCGCCTCATACTCCTCCAAACTCAGCTCCAAGAAAGGCTTCCTGACAAAGCCGCCCCCCACATTGAAGATCGCCGCAGCGAGCTTCTTGCCCGCGAACTCCTTTTGTATCTCTTGGAAGGCGCTCTTGACGCTGGCGGGATTGGAGACGTCGGTGGAGATGCCGATAGCTTGCCCACCGGCTGCCTTGATTTCGGAGACGATGGATTCGTAGTTGGCGGGGTTGCGGGCCAGGAGGGCGACGGGGTAGGTGAGGCCGAATTTGAGGGCTACGGAACGGCCTGCGAGAGAGGTCAGTTTAGATGGATAAGGGGGGGATGAAGAGAGGGGGAGGAAGGGGAAAGATAGCGGACCGGTTCCTGCGCCGACGCCGGCGACAATGCTGTAGAAGTTGCTGGTTGCTGCTGCTGCCATGGTTGATGCTTGTAAGTGCTTAGCTGTTGAGATTAGACGTTGGAACGAAGTTGTCATGTAATTGAGAGATTATTCAAAAGAGGAATGTAAAAGGAGGGGAGGGCAGCAGATATAGGAAACAGAGAAATTGTTTGATTTATAATGCATTGCAAGTGTACCGCCGTGAAGGCTTGATGATGAAATCGCTAGCCATGGTGAGGTCAATGGAACGCGGGGAAGGGATTAGTAAACAGTTGGAAGCTATGTAAGCAGATTGTTCTGGTGGAAGGTGGTAGAAGCTTTTGGCACAGCTCTTGAGGGTGGATGGAAGTTTACGTTGGTTATAGTTAAGAGATGGATATCTCTTGGTTTGGTTCTGTTGAAAATATGTCAAATTTGCGAGTTGTTTTTGAATAGGCAAAGAGTGAAAATGCTGACCTGGTAAGTTTTGATAAGCCTATGACGTATTGATATCCTGGGGTAAGATTTAAGCAAATATGGGATTGTTGAGTTGTTGACTTTATTTTCATATATCCTGATAGGAAAGATTGACTAGACGGGATATTAATGGGACAAATAAGCGTAGAAAGGGAATTGGCGTGATACGTCCTATTTATAATGTCGTGTGCGATGTAAATAAGTTGATTTAGGAATCCTAGATGCCGACCAATAATAAAAACATAAAGGAATAGCAAAGTATTTTAACATAACATAAAACTGGAAACGAAATCATTCTTTACTCTTCCTTTATTGACTTATTTATATATAATACTTTTGTATTCATTTCTCCTTTTCGGTTGATTGTTAGAACTAGTCATAGACTTAAAATCCATACATGAATAATAAAGTAAACCTCAGAAATAATTTCAAATGTAGATTATAGAGCCTGCAGTAGAGCCTCCTCAGATATTTTATTAATCCTACAATACAATAATACTGTATTTCAACTCAAATAACGACAATCACGTGTGCCTATACCCTCCACATTACACAACATCCTTCGTAGCTCTCAACCCGCTTTACATCCAAGCCCTCCTCCCCTCCAAGCTTCATCCCATCACCCCGACTCAACTTTTCACTCCGCTCACTTCTGTTGCACATCGCAACCTAGAAAAACAAGTTTCTCGTTCCTCCCCCCCAAAAAAGCTAGGAAAGTAGCACAGCTAGCGGCAGCCCTCATTCATGGGCGGCTATCTCACCTATAAGGTCTCGATTCTTTGGATGAGTACCCTGCCGGCCTCCGAAACTGCGACGTGCAACAAAGGATTTCAGAGGCCTGTTTTCTGGTGTTTATTGGCTGGACTGGTCTATTTTGAGAGGGAGACTGGGAGGATACGATGAGTGCAAGATCGATTTAATCTGAGCTGCTGTTGAGCTTGAAGATCGTCGTGTCTATCTCAAGTGAGGGCGAAAGAGACTTCAGAGACTTCTTGTCTAGCTGTGGCAATGCTCCTGCTTTCAATACTGCATCCATTACTTTCTGATCATCTATGCCCAGGGAGACCATCAATATATTTTTACATAAGCTTGGATTTGCAGCAGTTGATAAACTTTGATTGTCAGGTTTATAGCCATGGTGGGGAACCGGGCTCGTGTCCGAAGTGCCATCCTCAAGGAGCCACCGAAGTTGGATTCTGTCACAATTAAGCTGGGGGTTTCAGACAGCGCCTGAGCGGGGTACTTGAGAATCT
Source organism: Ascocoryne sarcoides NRRL 50072 (assembly GCA_000328965.1). NCBI lineage: Eukaryota > Fungi > Ascomycota > Leotiomycetes > Helotiales > Gelatinodiscaceae > Ascocoryne > Ascocoryne sarcoides. The sequence goes on along the minus strand of KB205948.1, from coordinate 204,608 downwards.
AGATGGAGTTGTGCCTTGCTTTTCTCGGCCCGGCCCGATATATCGACCTCAAAATAAACAGACTGTAGCAAAGGACAGCGAACCAGATGTGATACGGTATGCTCCTTTCTAGATACTCCTCTTTTGCCACGATTTCAGCACCCCATATGCTTCATGCAGACCATATCTCTCATCCTATAGCTTCGAATAGCGCCGTTAGCCGTTTCCAGAAATTGCCGCCACGTATGGGCTTTTAGGGTGGTTATGATAGAACCAGGAGTGGCGAGTCGGTTAAGGCTGAAGAATTCGTATGATCGAGATTCACCTCTAGGGTTTGCTTCGGGTTATTTAGGAAGGTTCGTAAGTGTGGGATTGAAGAGGAGGAGAAAGAAAACGAGAAGCGAGATGTGTGTTAATTAGATGGTCCCATGGTTTAATAGTCACCGAGGTTAAAGATCTATCTTGTGTTTTACTATGCTATTCGAAATTAGGCAAGGCCAACATGGAAAACTATAAGGTAAGAAGAGTGACAGAATAGAAAATTAGCATTTTTATTATGAGATTTATTATTTCAACATAAGTCTGTATTTACCAATCAACAGATGAGTATTCTTTTCGCTACTACATACAAACTAATTACCTATTCACTTGTCAAGAAGCTTCTCGTTTGGATTTTCGTCTCCGAGTAACAACTTCAGCGCCCTGACCGCAATCTCTAAGACATCCTGCCTCTTCGACTTCTTCAAACACTCCTTCAAGGCATCCACACCTCCTTCCTCTTTGACCTTCTTCACACCCCACTCCCCAACCTTTCCTGGGGCTGTCATAACATTCAGAACACACACGACCCCTCTATGTCTCAAATCCTCCTCATCTTCGCTACACAACCCCAACAAGAGATTAACTCCCCTATCCCTCTCCAAGATCGCATTCACAGCCGTATCCCATTCCGTCAAACTGGCCAACGCTCCACCGGCCGCACTTCTGGTCGCAACGTCCTCAGCATCTGAGAGTGCCAGCAGAATCTGCAATCGGTGGCTTGCGGGCTTGGACCCATCAGCAAATTTGGCGACGCCTTCGGGGGACTGCATAAGATTGCAGATGAGCTCGACGGTGGCCCGCGTGACCATCTTGTTGTTTGAAAGGAGTAGTTCTTCGATTTGGGGGAAGCCGAGACGGATGATAGGGTTTCGGGCTGTGTCATCGGTGGATGCGAGATTGGTAAGTGCGAGTAGGGACTCGAAAACAGGTAGAAGATCTCGTTCCTCAACGCTTGGGTCATCGGAGAGGAGGAGAAGGAGAGGTCGGACAGCGGAGGTCACGGAAAGTGGATTGGAGCCACCGAAGACATGAAGGGGATTTGTGGTTATAAGGATGCGGGCTAGTGCATGAGCAGTTTTACGACGTGCGGCGATGCTGTCGGAAGGGAAGGACGAATAAGCATGTAAGAGGAGTTTGATGGCTCCTTGCTGGGCCATTTGCCCTCGAATTTTGGGGTTCTTTGATAGGGAGAAGACGATTGAGACAACGAGCATAAGAGACGCAGTCGAACCATGCTGGCTATGTGTGACCAGAACTGGAATAGCTCCTGCTTCAAAAACGGCTTGACATCGCTTTCCTACATGATTGTCGTCGTTCAACGGGTCCGATTTAGAGGACTTTGATGCATTTGCATATGCTTTGAGTTGGGTCATGCGTTTTTGCTCTTCTGAGATCGTAGGTAGATAAGATGTAAGATTCACCAAGATACTAAGTGCACCATAAGTTGCTGGCGACTTTGCAGGCGCCTCAGCCAATGCTTTGACCAGATCTTTCAGGAAGGTCTTATCCGAAGCCAAACCCTCCTTGACTTTTGGCTGCAAGGACGCATACGCCAAGCCTTCAATAGAGCTCTGTTGTGAGCTGCTGGAAGACAGCATCTTTTTAAACATCTCAGATAGCTCTTCGATACTTGTGGTAACGGGCTGTATCCGATCCTCTTCTTTTGCACCGGGCACGGGAGCCGAAGGAACAGCCTTCAATCCTGAAGTCAGTCAGAATACAAGGAAAACGAATAGCCAAATGAGCAGAAACGACAACTTTGAGATTTATCGAGAGACTTACCTGGAGCTTAGCCAAGACAACAGCGGCCAAGTTTCTGACTTGCTCGGAATGGACTCGTTGTTGTATTGCTCCATCTTCGACGACTTGTTGCCTATCAGACGATCCAACGTTTAAGACCGTAGGAGGAACCTCGTTGACAATCTCATCCAACCATTCGGTGCAGTATTTCTTCACGGCTTCCCGGCAAGGTGTATTCATGCATGCAGCATTGAGCATCTCCAGCGCAGCCTGTTCGACCTTCTTGCTCTTCCATTTCCTCTTCATTAAAGGCCCAATATTGACGATAAATCCCCCACTCAAGAAAAGCTCCGCTATAGCATCTGGGATAACAGGAAAGAGGCAAGCTGCCACAGAAAAGCAGAATATAAAATCATCATAGGTCGCTTTGCGAACCCGAGTATGAAAGAATTCGGAGAGGTAGCCAAGCCCCTTCTCTCCAGAAACCCTGAAGTACGCCGAAATAGTCAAAGTAGCGTGGCCACGGACAGTTGCTGCTTGTCTCATATCCAAACAGCCAACCATAGTCTCAAAGGAGTCGAGATCAACCAGCTCCCAGACGGGCTTCCTTCCTTGTGAACTATCGCTTTTTAGGGCTAAGTCATCATTGAACAATTTGTTAAGCTCGTCCAGTGTCTTGCAAGTGTCTTCATCCTCTTGCCCGCCTTCCATCAACCGAGCAAGAATGAGAAGCGTCTGATCCGATAGAGAGACATTTTTATCCATGGCGCTCGCAACCGGAGGAACGCTAGGGTCAATGCCATGCGGAATCAGGTCAGGCATTTCGAACGCCGAACGATCTTCTGAAAACCAAAGAGGATGAAAACGATAGAGAATAAGCGGTGCTACAGAAATGCAAAGATGAAGCTCTCACATGCATAATCACGTGAGCAGGCGTTTGTGACATGGCAGGGGTTGAGTTTGACGTCGCGGGGCATTTGAACATGAAGGCAGAAGAAGTTCAGTTCTTTGCTGGGCACCGCAGATCATTAGAAGCAACCAAATAACGAATCCAAAATTAGGGCCGCTCTATATCTTCTACTACATTGCACTATGTTATAATCTACGTTGAAAGCTCGGAAACACCAGACATTACCGGGCTTTGAAATCTTCTTCAACATCCAAGGCTGAATGCCTCAACCACCTCTAAGATGAATGCTATAGATGCTACCGAGCATTATGATGAGACTGCAGAGGGTCTATACTTGTTGAACACTTAAGAGATTCAAGCTGACCTTTCATAGCTCCTACGCCCTCTCTCCTCGTCATTGTACTCGACACCAATCCCCATGCCTGGACTCTCCTCTCTTCAACCCTTCCTCTCTCAAAGGCAATAGCCAATCTCCTCGTTTTCATCAACGCTCACCTAGCCTTCAACAGCGCCAACCAAGTCGCCATCGTAGCTAGCCATAGCCACCGTGCAAAATGGCTCTATCCACGGCCTCCAACTCCCTCCTCCTCCTCCCCTGACACCGAAATGCGCGACGCTGGTGCTAACCCTTCCTCCCTCGAAAATGCAAACAAATACCGGCCCTTTGCTCTCATAGAAGACCAGCTTCTCACATCTCTCCGCGAACTCATAAACGAAACCACAGAAAAAGACATTACCACCACAACCACCACCCAAATGGCCGGCGCCCTCACCCTCGCCCTCTCCTACATCAACAAAGCCACCACAAATTACTCGGGCACCACCCCAGACTCCAAACCCATTCCCACCGAATCCCCCGAAAAAGCTACCGGCCTCCAAAGCCGCATATTGGTGGTGTCAGTTTCGGGCGACTTGGCTCACCAATACATCCCCATAATGAACACCACCTTCGCCGCCCAGCGGCTCCGCATCCCCATCGACATCCTCAAGCTCGCGGGCGACACTGTCTTCCTACAGCAGGCGTCCGACACCACCAAGGGTATATATATGCAACTCCGCAATCCGCGGGGCCTCCTTCAATACCTCATGATGGCCTTCCTCCCCGACCAGCTAGCACGGAAAGATCTCGTCGCACCCACACAAGAAGTAGTCGATTTCCGCGCTGCATGTTTCTGCCATCGGAACGTCGTCGATGTCGGATTCGTATGCAGTATTTGCTTAAGCAGTAAGATCATCTCCCTTTACCCCTACTCCCTCCCGCTCCCCTCTTGCCTAATTCTACCCTCCTCTTCAAACCCCAAAGAAAAGAGAAAGGAAATGAACAGAGAAGCTCATAAACGAACCCCCTTCCACAGTCTTCTGCACTCCCCCCGAAGGCGCCAACTGCCTAACCTGCTCCACCCACCTCTCCCTCGGCGACTACGGCTCCAAACCGGCCGTCGTGCCCAAGAAGAAGAAGAGGAGGAAGCGGATAAACGGAGGGGGAACCGAGCCCGAGAGCGCCAGGGCTACACCCGTGCCGGGAGAGTGAGATGGGGGCGTAATTGATCTGATCTGATCTGATCTGGTCTTATCCAGTCGCAGAGAAGGAGAAATTTCCAGCAATGGAAAAAGAAGGAAGGAGAGAAGCAAGTCGGTCACTATAGAGAGGACCTCATTTTTCTTTCAGCAAAAGCCCTTTAGAAGCTGGATACGCATGCAGGCTCGCTAGCATATCATAGAAGTATATAATGAAACAAAGTGGTTATGAAAGTATTATAACATATTCCTTGATCTCTCAATCCTCATTCGTGCTGGCGATTGTCCTTACGATATTACTCGTAGTAGAAAAAGCAGTTGAAAGAAAAGCACATCTTTTCAACTTTGTTGTTTGGACACCAACACTGCCAATAAGACATATGGTTCTTCATGTCCTTCAACCTTAAGGCCTAAGACATGTGAGATCCCAAACTATCTCCCACCCTTTCCTGAAAAGTCTCCAATTCCGCATCCTCATAGTGTCACTCAAACATCTGCAAAAACGAGTGAAGATTAATGATATTTAGGTATTCTAGGTGGATATTTTAGGTGTGGTAGTCTAATGCCTCGACATTCCCTTCAGCCAAGAAGCCTGGCTAAGAAATGTTACACAATCTAAGCCAGGTCAAGCCGCACCAGACCATCTCAGTTCCTGTCCATCCCCTCCCAAACCCGTTATCTCTCCTTCGCAAGAAAGTCACATACGTGGCGGTACCCTATCCCTCCTTACCCATTCCGCTGATCGTGATGTCCCTTTAAGGTGAGGAGAAAACCCCCTCCGATTCGTTTATTCATTATTCATGCACCCATCCAATATTGAGCAAACTGCCCTATGTTAACGCCACGCTAGAAGAAGTAGGATAAAAGAGCAAGAAGACAAAGATCATGAAGGCCTTATCAACTTTCATACAGATAAGATATTTGCGATAGCTGCATTAGCAAGTCGAGGTTGTCTTGTGATGATCGGATCAGTCAATACGGTACTTGCGGCCACCCCGGACGGTCCTTTGGCTGTCTCCAAGTCTTGACATAACGCAGTGTGCAGATTTCTCGTTGGAGCTCATCGACGCTAGAGCGAACGAATCGGTGTTATGAGCGAAATGAAGAAAGTAACCGCCGGCCGTCTTCTTGACTGCCATAACACCAATTGCACCAGTTGAGTTGCTTGCAATAACTCCTGGGTGGCTCATGAAGTCAACGTCTACGAAAGAGAGGATGGCTTCTTCCTCAGTAGCCTCGATATCTGCACCTCCAATAGCTCGCCTAGTGTTGTGGTAAAGTCGCTCTGCACATTTTTGAGAGGCCATGGTTGTTGCCATATGCTCTCCTGTGCCACTAGTCACCGCTGCAACTGAGACGCCGTCTTCATCTCTAGGATCAGTCGGTACAACAGCACTGCCAATTCCAACAAGAGCTGCAGGCCCGACCCGACCTCGATGCTTCATCCCTATCCCACCAGAGGATGAACCAGCTGCAATATTCCCGTACATGTCAATGGCAATAGCACCAACAGTGTCTGTGATCATGTCCTCATCACGTTTCTCGGCTGGTTTTGCTGGCTGAATTGGTGGAAAATACGAAGACGTTGCCTCGCCGTTAGGAGACGAAGGGCCATCATGACTGTTGAGCCTCGACTGTCCAGGACGTATGGCTTCAGTGGTCACAATTTCAGCCTGGGTCATACCAACATCAGCCATACTCTTCTCGATCATGATAGCATTAGGACCAAGCAATGAGTGTGTTCGACGCTCATCCCCATGACTCCCAACACGTGGGCGTTTTGCCGGAGAGGGATTTGGCGATCGGCCTCTTGGACTTGGAGACAAGTTTGGGTTCATAAAACCACTCTTTGGTGGAGATGAAAGGCTTGGTGACAAATGGAGCGGCGTACATTGCTCATGAGTGCCCATATCTTGGTCGCAGGATGGCCCTGGAGACCCTTGAGGGGAGTCGGGTTGACCTTCATTCCAAGTTCCTGTTCGAATCGCAACTCGCTGATCTCGACGCTGTTGGTTTTTTGTATAGTCGTTGTCTCCCTTTTCCTCTTCTGCTTGACTGCTGTGTTGACTTGATGTAGGAGTCATACGGCTTTCCTCAGAGCGGCCATCATCCGCGCGTCTTAGTTCGTCTCGCCAGCGGACATAACGTTCTCTTGCACTTCTAGACACTAGCATGTCATGCGGAACAACAGGAATTCCTTGCTCATAGGCAAAATCGGTGGCCCCTTGTCCAATGAGAAGGTTGGGAGGAACTCTTTTCAGCGACAAAGGTCTACTCGAGGCATCAAGGATAATGCGGGCTAAATTAATGGGGTTCTTGATCTCTGCACATAGACGTTTTAGCAGAGGTCCCTCGAAAAAGACGTGAACTTACGAGCTGTAGCACCACATGCACCGCTCCTCCCCAAGGAGTCGACAATCGTCGCGTCACACTCGACGACACCATCAATAGACAAATTACTCCCGTAACCAGCATTGGTGATCTCCTTGTCTTCGAGGACTTTGATTGCAGCCTCTACTGCATCAACGGCCGAGCCGCCCGCCCTCAAAATCCGGATTGCAATTTTTGCAGCACTAGAGAGTCGTCAAAATAGGTCTTTCAAGGTTTCCAAAGTCAATGTATTCACCTTTCACAAGCCCCCAAATGGATATGCTCGTTTTGAGTGCTGTGGTATCCTGCACCTGCATGAACAAAGATGGCAGAGACATTGGCTCGTTTCTCAGCTTGCATTTGGTGTCTTCTGAACATTCTATCGGTGGCTCCGTCCATAGTGTGGGAAGAGCTTGAGGTTTCAGATCCTGGAAACAGACGAATAGATGCTGATGGGAAAAAGGTTGGCAGGCCTGACCATACAAATTCGGAACCTGTGTAAGGCGAAACAGTGGCCTCCGACTTGGCTTTAGAAAATCTGCGAAAAGAATTCGATAGATTGCGACGTAACTTTTTCAAGCTCTCCCGTGCTGCGCTGAAATCTAGAGGGAATTGCTGGGGGTTTTGGAGTTGGATATCTGATTGTTGCATGGAGGCTAAGATTTGACGCGTGACGTTGAGCCTTTATCCTCCCCAATTAGCAGTCGCTGGAGAGTAGCTTCACTCCTCGAAGTGATTGACAAGGTCTGGAGACTATTAGGTGAAAATATAAGAACGTGCTGGGAAACGTTCGGCGCCTTAAATACGGCCTAGTATGAAGCTTCGAAAAGAGGGGGCCTAGCTTGGGGAGGTGAAAGGCCGTCAAATATGAAGTCTCTTTTTCAAAGGTGAACGACCAAAGTAAATACTCCTCGGATGAGGTAGTCCAAGGTGACCAACTGCCAACGGGCGAGAAACTTAGGTGGAGTGCTGAAGTCAAGTCGAGCAGACTAAGGTCGTTGCTGAAGGTCGAGCCAAGCTAGAATTTCAAATGAGAACAGTGAAGTTTTGAGGAGATTGAAATATCTAACCCAAGCTTGAAGTGTAGAATTATCCAAACCCAGCTGTCTTGAGATCAAAGAAAGCAGCCTCACACCCGCCGGCCGGTCCTCAAGATGGCCAATGAAGGAAGAAATGCTGGAACTCGCAGATCAATACTCAGGATTCGATCTAGTAATACACAAAGGATTGTGAGGTGAGTAAAACGAGTGACTCCGGCCTGGGAAAGGTTTTGGGAGGGAGAAAGAAAGGATGCGGTGGTGATGTTTTGAGAGGAAGACGAGGAGAGGTCGAAGCAGACTTTAGCAGTGCAGGCTCAACCGCTCGAAAAGGCAGGAACGAGGAACCCACATATATATAATTCGATCTTTCCGGATTTGGGGATGAACCGGACCGGTCTCCCGTGCCATCGCCGAGTTGACTGTCAAATCCCTTTCGGTATTCTCTCAAACTCTTTCATACAAACAACCTCGAATAGCTTCCTTTCCCGTCTGACAGGTTGCATGCTCGACCGACTGAGGTTATACTCAAGTAATATGCACATCACGTGACTAGCAGGTGGGCCGCGAGTCTAGGTGTGGTGGGGTTGCGATAGGTCGGCCACCTTAGACGACTTCACACTGCCCACTTGGTCATCAACTCCAACGTTCAACTGGCGATAGCTCTTCCAATTCTCCTGAACGTGAAGAAGCTATTCTCCGGAGCTGTCGCATAGCATTCTACAATTGGTGGGAGTGCGCTGCACAGACATTCTCCCAGCATGGCTGCCAATACTCCAGCCGTTGTCATGGACAAGTACGTTGCTCCCGTCCCCCAAGGCAGCTCGATCGGGATAGAATTGGGGATCCGGCTCGAAGGGCAGCATGGCTAACAGTTGGTGTATAGCGGTACCGGGTTCTCCAAGCTTGGTAAACCTCTACCATGATTCTTGCTATGCCTGGACGAGTGGCTAACAAAATCCCCCTTAGGCTTCGCTGGCAACGACTCTCCCTCCTTCGTTTTCCCAACCGCGATAGCAACGAAAGGTCCAGCGGCTGGTAGCGGAGGCTCTGGGTCTGGACGGCCTGCAGTGGCCAACAAGCCGTCGTATCTTACAGGAGGGGCGGGGCCTGGTGGACATCTGTCGATGAAGCGCGGGACGGAAGATCTGGACTTTTTCATTGGTGACGAAGCTCTTGCGGCAGCAAATGGGCCAGGTATTTTTGAGAATGTGGATGTAGATGCAGCGAGCTGATTTCTTCAGGCTACGGGATACACTACCCTATCCGCCATGGACAAGTCGAGAACTGGGTAATTTGACACGGCCTTTCCACACATATCTATATAATAACGTTTTCAGGATCATATGGAGAGATTTTGGTCGAATTCGATATTCAAGTACCTACGGGTCGAGCCAGAAGACCATTACTTCCTTCTCACCGAACCTGTATGTGCTCCATTCGCTGAATATTAGCTAAATACTGATCCAGCGCCTCCTAGCCACTTAATCCTCCCGAGAACCGCGAAAACACCGCCGAGATCATGTTCGAATCGTTCAACTGTGCTGGTCTCTACATTGCTGTACAAGCCGTGCTTGCTCTTGCTGCATCCTGGACATCATCGAAGGTCTCCGATCGATCACTAACCGGAACAGTTATTGATTCCGGAGACGGTGTTACCCACGTAATTCCAGTCGCGGAAGGATATGTGATTGGATCATCTATCAAGTCTATCCCCATCGCTGGTCGAGACATTACCTATTTTGTTCAATCCCTCCTCCGTGATCGAGGAGAACCAGACTCATCTCTTAAAACGGCTGGGGAGATCAAAGAAGAATACTGCTATGTCTGCCCAGATATCGTCAAGGAATTCTCTCGTTTCGACCGAGATCGAACCCGATTTGCAAAGCACGTTGTCACGCAACCCGGTGGACGAAAGGTTACCGTGGACGTTGGCTACGAGCGCTTTCTCGCGCCCGAGATATTTTTCAACCCTGAAATCTACTCTTCCGACTTTTTGACCCCCCTTCCAACAGTTGTTGACGGTGTTATTCAATCTTCTCCAATCGATGTTCGTCGGGGATTATACAAGAATATTGTCCTTTCTGGAGGCAGTACTTTGTACAAGGACTTTGGACGCAGATTACAGCGAGACATCAAGCACCTTGTTGATGATAGGATTAGAGCCTCCGAAGCCCGAAGCGGAGGTGCTAAGAGTGGCGGGTTGGAGGTGCAGGTTATTTCGCACAAGAGGCAACGGCATGGACCATGGTTTGGTGGAAGTCTCTTGGGTCAAACCCCAGAGTTCAGAAGCTACTGCCACACGAAAGCTGGTGAGTTACGTTCCTATGGCTTTGATCATGTCCTCAGAAGCTTACTGACACATGTGGTTGTAGAATATGACGAGATAGGCCCGTCGATAGTAAGAAGATTTGCTCTTTTGGGTGGTCCGGGAGGATCGTAAGTGATGGGTGAGGTGGTAGGTGTAAAGAGGCAAGGATTGAAGATTTAGCCGAGCCGAGTTGGACGAGCGGGTGGGACGGAAGTTAAAAATGAATTATGACGTTGATAGATCTTGCGAGTAGTGGGAAAAAGCCAAATGAATCAACCGTAAGACCTTCAAGCAAAGCGTTATTGCAGGTGGCTTCAGTATCCTAGATGTTGAGAGTGTTGATACTTAAGGGGCCTTCCTCTAGGTAGAATTGTCATAGCGGCAAGTGCTATATTCTCAAGCCTCTCCCCCTCTCTTTCATTTTCATCCCTTCTCTTCTCCCTATTTTTGTTTTTGTTCGATTATTTGCTTCGCCCCTTTCCGCTCCTCTAACTACTGGTAATGTTCTTGTATATATATCATTTATTTCTAGCTGTATTGTATCCCTCGACGACAAAGGATAAGTAAAGATAAATCCTACGATTGGAGAATAGATTTTAATTGTTGTCTGAGTGATGAACATATTTTTGGGACTTTTTTGTTGTTGTTGGGAGAGGGAGTTGGTGGGAGTGGGGGTGGTGGCGGTTAGGGCATGGGGGATGGCTTATGTCTGATACTATCAGAAAGGTGAGGATGGAATGGATGTGTGTGGATATTGGAAAGAGAGAAAAAAACAAAGCAGATAAGTTTTGAAAATCAGACGCTCAAATTCATATTGATGCTTGTAATGTGGAATATTCACAGCCCTTAGCAATCCTCTCTGTGGTATATACTATACAATTATATGTTGCTGGCTGTGTGTCTCTCTCTGGCGAGAATCGAAGTCTGGATTGTGGATCCTCAAGAGTTGCGATTACGGCGATTATCAGTCTAGTCTATTGCAACCTGGGCTCCAAGGAAATTCGATGCTCCTGCCCGAAACTCTCTTTTCGATCGCTTAGGGATAGCTGAAGCGATGGACGCTATAATCTCGATCTTGTTGTTTGCCACCGTTGGCAGGATTATGTCTATAACTTCCATGTCACTGCTGTTGCCTACTCTATCTGTCTTCTACCTTCACCTTCTTGAGGAGTAAACCAAGAATCATGGCCGATCTTCCCCGGATTCTAGGCCACAGCATTGAAGAGGCTGTAGAAGGTCTTCGGTTTGGTAGTTTCATTTCTGTTGATTTGGTAAAAGCTTACCTTACAAGGCTTGAAGAGGCTTCCGAGTTCAACGCTGTTCTTCAGGCGAACCCAGACGCGGTCATTGCTACAAACCGTCTTAATAAAGAACGTCAACGTTCAGGCAGTCGAGGGTATGTTTTGCTGTTGTTTTGTTCTTCTACTAAAAAGGCATCACAGCTAAGAGAACGCTAGAGACCAATCCAAACAATATCCACTCGCTTGAAACCATTATCAATTTCACCCAAAACATTTTGTTTTGAGGGCTGCTCTGAGCAAGGTATTAGAAACTTTCTACTCGCTAGGCAGATGAAATCGATGTGAACAGCGACGAATGTAAACGTCACGCTGGTCAGAAATTGTATTTTAGAGGAGAAGGGGGATCCTCGGTTATATGCAGTCGCACAAGCTTGACGTCTTGGGTATCTTTTCTATTGAAGGTGTAGCAACCGATCCAGATCCTGAAATGGGGTTTCTATCGATCAGCGTTCCACTAGGATTTTACCCTGATAGTACACCTGTCGATGTCGAAAACAGAAAGACGGTCTTGTTAGTGTTGCTGTTGGTCTCTTGGTATTCCGCAAGTTTTCATTCTCCCCTTAAAAGCATATGTAGCTGATACTATTGCAGCTACTGCCTGATCTTAACAACAAAAGCACTTTCCGATGCAAATCTACTCCAAGTAGCGTATGCGTTCGAGCAACTCTGCAATATCCAAGCTAACGGCCCTTTGCCATTCAAAGTTTCAAAAAGGGAGCTGAAGGAAGCTCCTACATAATATTTTCTGAGCTAGTTCGCTTCATAGTCCAATCAGACCAAACAACAGCATAGGCAAAAAGAAAAAAGTCTCTCCTCAAGCCTCTCCATCCACGTTAAAAAAGATTGTTAAAGATGTATTTGAAATAAATGTTAGGACGATCACTTAGAAAATCCTGAGTACCGGGGGTTTTGTGAGTACAACTATAAAAGACACGAAGCACACGCTGAGTATCTGATAAGAGCAAATGGGCTTCCTAACTGGCACACTATCATATCAGATGTCCATGAAGAAGATTTTAATTTAAATTATGTCCTACCACGTAATAGTCGGGAAAGGCAAGCTTCTATAACTCGCTTATACAACTTTATAATAACCTGGCAATATAGCTGTTAGGTCACAAAAAGCCACAAGTGGAACGCTCAAAAATATGTGATTCACGTTATTTGCTACAATGATTTTTAGTCACGGATGTTGTGTTTGTTCTATAAGTTGTGGCAGTTTGTTTTCCTATAACACTTGCTTTCTTAACCAATTATTATAAAGACAAGCTTCTCCCCCGTCAAGTTTGAGTTCATTTCCATCCACAAACTTGTACCACCTACTCTACCTCCCAACGCTGCAAACAAACAAACAAACAAACAAACAAACAAACAAACAACATCAAAACCCAACAATCGCAGCCTCAAACTATAAGTTTTCTCTACCTCCCTTATACCACATCTCCACCACCTTGTAGATTAATCAAACCCTACCACCTATCCATCCATTCAACTCATAGCAACCAAATAACTCTGCAACCGATAGAACTCCAGCCTCAACACCTACCACAACTCTCTAGATCTCGAGCACCTTTTCCAAGTAATACGCCTCAATACGCCTCACGATATCCAGACCCAGATCCCCAGAGCACCAGACGACCGCTTACGAAACCCGGCCCACCATGAACTTGCACTCCTCGCATCTGCCCTGATCCATCCAAGGACCTTCACCAACATCTTTGCTCGCCAAGCCGTTCCGAGTCTCGATACGTCCACGCCGTGGGGTCTAATCGGTATCATCATCGGAGTGCGTCTTCTTATTATCCTTCTAGACTTCCCCCTTCCTCCCTCCCTCCCTCACTCACTCACTCACTCATTCACTCATTCACTTACCAACTAAATATCTTAAAAAACCAACAGCTCAAGCACACCGAACCCGGCTCCATTCCGAGCATACCTCGCTTCCTACGTGAGATTTGCGACCGACTCGCGCTCTTCAAGCAGCATTCCCACGATGCGCGAGGCTTGACTTACGAGATCCGGGAGGCGAGCTTGGAAATTAGTTTGGTCTGGGGTCTTGTTGTCTTTTCTCGCCTACGTGGTGCGGTGTCCACGGATTGAAAACGAAGAGGCGAGGATGGAACTCGGGGCTGGGTTTCGTGAGTCTTTATCTATCTATCTATCTATCTTGCTTGTAGTACAGTACAGTACATACGCGATTATGCTATCTTATGATGATTCACGGCTTACGCTCCTGTCCTACGAGGCCGAGATCCGTTCTCCAACTCATGGCGGGCTTTCACGACACAATTCACCATCGCCATTGCCGGGATCAAGAGGTCCGTGGAGAAGGTCCGAGTGTTGGTCTTCCAAAGAGCTAGGGTAGGCGCGGAGAGGGATGGATGAATGGATGGATGTTTGAAGTTGTGGGGTTGGGGGGAGAGTTATGGAGAGTGTCTGCTATACCGATTTGATCCCTAGATAATAGGTGTAGGACTGGAGGATTTTAGATGATTCTTTAGTTGATATGATATATTTTGGGGTGAAAGGAGGGTATCGGGAAGTGTAATTGGACTAACACTTAACCAAAAAATAACAAAAATACAACAAGAATCTAGAACGATGCTATTAACACCATATTTCAATCTCAACCCAAAATCCCCCTCCAAATTTCTCTTTACTTCACAAAAAACGCGCAGCTTACTAACTTACTTACTCACTCATTAGCGATATATACCCCCCAAAATATCCATTCAATTCAATTCCATCCCATTCCATCCCACACACCGTCATCCATCGCATTATATCTTGATTTCTCCAAGGAATCCAAGGAGCTATGGCTGATCCATCATTGTCTATACATACATCTATCTATACAAGAGTTGCGTTGCTCTAGGTTTTCGGTTTTCGGTTCCTATTAACCACCTAAGCGAGATCAACTAACCAATTTGGCTTCGCAGGGCTTGGCGGGGCGGGGTGGGGGTCCTGTACTAATCAACATCAACCCCCCCTCCGCCTCCTCGCCCAGCTTTTATCGCGCTCCGCTCGCTATCCCACTCTTACTACAGCAGACTAGGTTTCGTCACGTGGGGAGATATGCAGTGATCTTTTCGCTATTGGAGATCTATAGTTATGCGTGATTACTGAGGCTGAGACATTAGGGGGTTTAGATCACAAGGTGTTAAGATATTCGTAAAACGCATAAGAAGTGGGGTTATTGTTTATCAAATATAAATCAAAATGTAAATAAAAAGGTAATTGTACGGTAAATATAAACAAAACATATATTCTCTTAAATCGACCAATCATCTAAAAATAGCTCAAACCCGTCGATCTGACCGTGCTAATCAATCAATCAATCAATCAGCTCGTGAACAGAAAAAATCTCCCACCTTTATTTCATCTCCAACCAAATCTGTCCCTTCAAAAAAAAAAAAAAAAAAAGAATAAAAGAAAAGAAAAGAAAAGAAAAGAAAACAGACATCTCCCAAATAATAACAAGTCCTCCAGCACCTCACCTCAATTCCCCAACCAAAACAAACAATCCCCAAAACCCGACCTCTCAATCACTTATGGGTTTCAAATTCGCCTCACCCTCAAATCGATCGTGGATATCTCGGCCCGACTCGGGATGATGATGGCGAGTTTGCAGCGCAGACTGGGCGGTTTTGTCCTTAGAGGAGCGGGTGTCGGAATGTATGAAATCAAATGCGGAATGCCTATTCAGGATGCCGAAGGTTAGTTTGGGGTTTCGCATGTGGGTAGGATAGTACCGGATAATGCGACGATGATAATCGAGGAGTAGTAATCGAGGAGGAGGTTTGATATGTGCTGAGGAGAGGCGTTGGTATGGCGATTTTGTTTATTTTCGAAGAGGGAGGGTTTTGGTGCTCTCTGTGTGTTTTAGTAGGGATTGCTGAGGTGTTCAGAGATAGGGCTTTGAGCTTATGCTAGTTCGCAACGTTGCGCTCACAAAGGGCTGGAAAGTAAACGGCGAGAAAGAAATCACTAAAAGAAAAAGTAAAGATGGAAAACAAATGACTGCGATTACAGAAATTCAGCCATGACACGAGCTATGAAATACTCAAAGAGTTGAATGTCCAAGCAAATTGCGGCTTTGTAGAACGTGGGTCACGGTAAGCCAGAGCCCAAAGACGACCCAATGCTCATAGCCAACTTTGCGCCCGGTTGGTTCTGTCTGCTTGGCTTGACGATATTGATATCGTCGCAAAGTGCGCCTGAACCCAAACAAGAGGCAATAAATCTCGATCGGCAGATGCTAAGAGGGCTTCCTCAACACCAGCGCTTTAGTCTTCCAAAGCCTCTGGTCATACTCCTCATATATAGCTTCCCACCTTCAACTCCCATCCCGGGGGTCCCCGGGACAGCTAATGCCATGACTTTCGCCCCGATCAAAGAGGTCCTAGTTAGTGAGTTAGTTAGTCAAAATACATGGGCAAAGCTCGCTTCTCGTGCCCAGCGCCCGTCGCCAAACAAACCACTCGCAGATTCGCGCGCAAGAGCTTCCTCCCTCGAGGAGGGTCTGGCGCGGCAATGGGGACATCAGGCTAATATAATCATGGATGGGTTTCGTTACCACTCCAGGAGCGGTCGTCGATGGTCCAACAATTCGCAGATAACCACCACCGCCCAAGCACACGTTTTCCGCCCAGGACACCGCTTTCTAGACGGATCTCCTGAGTCCTGCTATCGCGAGTGGAGATTTCGCGGCATCCCGAGCGCGTCTCAGCCCAACCAGGCCAATCATGCCGTCGCGCGCAAGACGAGGGCCTAATCTCATGTAATGCCTCGAGTCCGCGACGGTGAGGTTGGGTGTGCGGCATTTGTAAACAAACCCCACCCCCCCCAGCCGAGCCATGGCAACGAACAATGAACAACAACGTGTGGTCTTCTTGGTATCGCTGCGATGGCCTGGGAGACACATGGAACGGCAGATAGATAGACGATCCCACGAGGTTTCTCGCTCGCAGTCCTTTCTTTCGGTGCAATTATGGGTTGGCTGGAGAGGTGCGACTGACGGTCCACGGGCCGAGCGTAGATGGGGCGCGCAATTCATTTTTTCGCTCTCGTGGCGTGACAAGAGTCTGTGGCCTCCTCGACCCCTCCGGATTACCGCTTACAGCAACCCAACTCTCATGACAAGACAGAGCAGGAGGGAGAGAATTTGCAAAAGATCGGATTGTTTGATTTCAGGTGCCAGGAGGGACGCGAGCGCGACGTCCGGCGGTGGTGAGGGGGATGGAGAGGGCGGCTGTGGGGGTGTGAGGAAGGGGTCAAAGGTCCAAGGGCAGTCAGAGGGAGGAAATGGTATGAGACTATGAAGCATTTACGAGAGGTCTAACGTCTGCGATGCGAAAGTATATAGATGCGAGGGGTTTTGGGGTCAAATTGGCTGGACGACAACGACATTCCCATTCATCCCGGGGCAGGGGAGCAGAAGGGAGGGGCATGGACCATGATAAGGTTCATTAGTAGAGCGAGGGGGCATTGTTGCCGCTCTAACCAGCTCTTAACAGCTCTAACCAGAGCTGGCAACCCAAACAACCTCTGGCAAGTCTTCCCCCCACTCCTCCATCCAGCATTATTATACTCCTTCGTATATTTTACCCCTTGTGCCGCCCAAGATCAGACCATTTCAATGGGCTGAAGTCTCGTCGTCACTGCCCCTCCAATCGCCCGCCAAGAGGGGCGCTGCAACTAACTCGCTATACAGCTACCCCTCGATAGACCCCTCCACGCCCTCCCCTCTCTTCTTTCCTCCTCTCTCATCCTGGTCCAGATCCATGACTCTGACTCCTCCGTGCGGTCAAGCTCGTGGCGTTGTGCCGGTGGCGTGTGGGAGGACGAGATGAGAAGCTCGAATCCTTCCTCCCGCATGCCCATTCCTGCAACGTGAATGTTGGCGCTCGTCCGAAGAGCCAGGCGCCGAGGTGCAAGAGGTGAAGAGCTGCGTGTCGCTTGTCCGTGGACATCAGCGATGTGCGCTTCACTATTCCCCTCCCCCGAGCTGGTGCTTCCCGGGTTAAAGGTTGGATCAGAGGACGTCGGTGGAGATGCTGCAGAGCCATGAATCGCGACGACACTTACCCCACAACTCCACGCTTCCATAGCTCCATCGATCCATCGTTCCATCACTCCAGAGTCCCATCCAGTGCTTCGTGTCCAGGACAAGTCGATAGTCTTTCCCCGCACTGGGCTTATCCCCAAGAGGCCTTGTGCGCATGGAGATGGACAAGTGCTCCTTTCTAGGGTCTGAGGCTAATCGGACCTTGCGCGGGAAACATGACTTTGCAGAGTCCTTTCGTAAAAATAGATCTGCTTCGCGCCGGAGGATGGCGAGGCCCTTCAACACTTGCGCGATAGAGAGGGATTCGCTGGCCGCAAAACCACACCACCATCATATCAAACACCTGAAGAGCGACTAGACACTGGTATGCCTCTCAGCAACGCTCCGCATCGAGAACTCTTCATGCTGGGTTGAGAGCGAGGCAGCGTAGAGCGGCGCGCCCCCCCCTTGGCCGAGCTGAGCTATAGCCGTATTAGACTCGGCCAGCGCCAGCTATACGCGCTACTTACTCACAGAGATCTGATCCATTCCCATTCGGAACACGCCAACGCCCGCCGCAACCAGACCATCCTGACCGTGGTGACTTCTGACCCTCTGCGGATCGTCTAGACCCAGTTCTTTGAGCCTCGCAACCCACGCCCAACGCCGCCCCTCGACTCCATTCCACTCACGCTCCTCCGGACGACGCAGGGTGGTGGTGGAACCGGCGGACTGGAGATGAGCTTCCATCACACGTACGGAACCGGCGCTGCGAACGAAGGTTTCGAGAAGATTGCATCCGTCCAGATCTGGAGCCACACAAACCGGTGCTAGCGCTCGAACCGGTGTGCCGGACGACGCATCATGGCAGGTGGGGTTACCTGGACGTCGGAGGGGTAAATCTTTTCTTCAAAGTGGCATGTTCGGACGAGGGAAATATAAGGACGGCTCTTTGCCTATCTTCCCCCCTCTCTCTCTCTTCCAGATCAATTGACTTTCTTCCCCCTCCACCACCACCAATCTACACATTCAAACCATCGC
The DNA here is from genome assembly GCA_000328965.1 of Ascocoryne sarcoides NRRL 50072. Taxonomy (NCBI): domain Eukaryota; kingdom Fungi; phylum Ascomycota; class Leotiomycetes; order Helotiales; family Gelatinodiscaceae; genus Ascocoryne; species Ascocoryne sarcoides. The sequence continues at coordinate 186,034 of KB205948.1, read as the reverse complement.
AATGGCACCATCATTCGAGATCCCAACCGAGCAGTGGGCTCAAGTTGTCGAGAAGATCGGAGGACGTAAGCAGCAACCGCTCCTCCTCTTGGGCGCGTCGAACTGACCTCTCTCCAGCTTGTGTCTACAAGAAGATCGCCGTCCCCCAAGTTGGCCCCGATGAGGTTCTCATCAACGTCAAGTTCTCCGGTGTCTGCCACACGGATCTCCACGCCATGAACGGCGACTGGCCGCTGGCCGTCAAGCTCCCCCTCGTCGGTGGACACGAAGGTGCCGGTGTTGTCGTCAAGAGAGGTTCCCTCGTCACCGATGTCGAGCTCGGTGACCACGTTGGTATCAAGGTATGTGGCTCACGATGGACCGACACGTCTCGCCGCTTCAGACGGGACTAACAGACATATCAATAGTGGCTCAACGGGTCCTGCCTCGCCTGCTCTTTCTGCCAATCCTCCGACGAGCCTCTTTGCGCCAAGGCCCTCCTCTCCGGTTACACCGTCGACGGATCCTTCCAGCAATACGCCATTGGAAAGGCTGCTCACGTTGCCCGTATCCCCAAGGAGTGTGATCTCGAGGAGATCGCACCCATTCTCTGCGCCGGTATCACCGTTTACAAGGGACTGAAGGAGTCTGGAGCCCGCCCCGGACAGACGGTCGCCGTCGTCGGTGCTGGTGGCGGTCTCGGAGCATTGGCTTGCCAATACGCCAAGGCCATGGGTCTCCAAGTCATCGGTATCGATGGAGGTGACGCGAAGAGAGAGCTCACCAAATCCCTCGGAGCCGACGCCTTCGTCGACTTCCTCACCAGCAAGAACTTGGTCGCTGATGTCAAGGCCGCCACCGCCGACGGACTCGGACCCCACGCCGTCCTCCTCGTTGCCGTCAACGAGAAGCCCTTCCAACAAGCCGCCGAGTACGTCCGCCCCAGAGGTACCGTCATCGCCATCGGCATGCCCGCCGGCGCCTACCTCCGCGCCCCCGTCTTCGAGTCCGTGGTCAAGATGATCACCATCAAGGGCTCGTACGTCGGCAACCGACTCGACTCGGCCGAGGCCATCGAGTTCTACCGCCGCGGTCTCATCAAGTCGCCCTTCAAGTCGATCGGCCTGTCGGAGATCAACAAGGTCTACGATATGATGAAGGCTGGCACCATCGCTGGACGATATGTCGTTGATACCTCGAAATAGATGTCAAGCTCTGTCTCGAGAAAAATATAATAAAGGGGTGGGGTGGTGGTCACGGAGACCCGGCTTCCGAGGTGTTTTTTTAAATCCCGGATGGGAATGGGATGGATGGGATGGATGGATGTGCTGGTTTAGCATGCATTGTAAATAGTCCCGGGAAAGAAATAAAATAAAAATCTTATAAATCCAAAGTTGTGAGACGGTTGGGTGGTTATGAATCTGGATGTGGATTTGAATGTGGATCTGGATTCGAATGTGAATGTGAATCATATATTGCGGACTCCCAAGTAGTTAAGTAGTTCTGTGGATTAAAAAGGGAAGGAGATGAGATTCTCCGGCCATCGTATGGGAAAGGGGGGGAATCATGAGATTTGCGACGAGACGAGACGAGACGAGCCGAACCGAGCGGAGCGGAGTGAGATCAGGGGGGCTGGAGGTGCCGGGGGGGGGGGGTAGGGGGGTTATGTATTA